>OY979716.1:48824615-49108178 GCA_963855995.1 Muricea muricata | reverse complement strand
CCTCTTCGACCAATTCTATCCTCTATAAATCACTACTCCTATAAACTCGCCAAATTCTTCATACCGCTTCTAACTCCTCTCACGACAAACCCTTTTATCATCACTGATTCCTTTTCTTTTGTCCAGGAACTCCTAAACAGTGACATTGACTCCAGAAACGTTTTCATGGGTAGCTTTGACGCTGTTTCCCTGTTCACCAATATCCCTGTGAATGAAACTATTGGAATAATTTCTAATGCTTTATTCTCTGATCACCAATTCTTCCACGGTTTTAATCGCTCTGAGTTCGAAAAACTTTTGTCCCTGTCTGTCAAAAATTGTCACTTCATTTTTAATGGCCGCCTATACCAACAAGTTGACGGTGTGGCAATGGGCAGTCCCTTAGGTCCTCTTTTCGCCAATATTTTCATGCCCTTCCATGAACAAAAATGGTTAAACAACTGCCCTTCTTCCTTCAAACCTCTACTCTACAGACGCTATGTTGATGACTGCTTCCTTCTTTTCCGCTCCTCAGACCACGTACCATTTTTTCTCGACTACCTTAACCAACAACACACCAATATAACCTTTACCACTGAGATCAAACGCGATGGGAAACTACCGTTTCTTGATATTGACATATTTCGTTCCGACAGAAAGTTCGCTACATCTGTTTACCGCAAACCTACGTTTACTGGTTTATTCACCAACTTTAACAGTTTTATTCCTCTTGCCTACAAACAGAACTTAGTTTCTTGTTTGATTCATTGCATTTTCAACCTTTGTTCTAGCTATGAAAATTTTCATACACAGCTTGAAGTTGTCAGAAAGTTATTTAACTCGAATGGTTTTCCCTCTCACATGTTCGACCGCATTGTTCGCCGCTTCCTCGAGCACACCTTTGACCCTAGACCACCTGTTCTGACCGCCTCTAAGAAAATAATCTATTTTTGCCTCCCATTCACAGGGATACATTCTCTACAGATACGCACTCAAATCAACCGACTCTGCAACGCTGCTTTTCCTCATCTTGGCATTAGATTCGTCTTTCGTTCTTCCAGACGAATCTCTTCCTTTTTTCCCTTCAAGGATAAAGTTCCCAAATACTTGAGATCCAGTGTGGTATACTTATTCAAGTGTCGATGCTGTTCCGCGTCGTATGTGGGTCAAACCACGCGCCATCTACACACTAGGATATCTGAACAACTGGGTATCTCTCCAATCACGGGAAAACATTCAACCAACCCAGCTATGTCTAGTATTCTGTCCCATATAAACGCCTCTGGGCACCCTGCTAGCTTTGACGACTTTCAAATTCTTTCTTCCTCCTCAGACTCATACGAATTAATGATACATGAGAGTCTCCTCATTAATAAATACAAACCTAATCTAAACGTTCAAGGCAACTCTATTCCTCTTAACCTCTTCTAATTTGTCGTTTATGTTGTGTGTGTTTGTAATGTCCTATCCACCTTCACACGTCTATATCCTTAATTAACCCTTGTAATTTTACACCTTGTAAATATAACAACACTATTAGCATAGATATATATTTAAACTTTGTATGTAATATTATCCACTTGTCTGAAGATGTCTTAAGTTAAGACGAAACGTCACAATAAATAATTTCTATTTTAAATCTTGTTTTTATGGCTTTACTCAAAGCATTATGTTGGGCATTGATCTTTATAATAAGATTACATATATATATATATATATATATATATATATATATATATATATATATATATATATATATATATATATATATATATATATATATATATATATATATATATATATATATATATATATATATATATATATATTTATATATATATAGATATATATATATATAGATATATACATCTATATATATATATATCAATAGATATATATATATATAGATATATATATATAGATATATATATATAGATATATATATATAGATATATATATATATAGATATAGATATAGATATAGATATAGATATAGATATAGATATATATATATATATAGATATAGATATAGATATAGATAGATATAGATATATATAGGTATATATATATATATATATATATATATATATATATATATATATATATATATATATATATATATATATATATATATATATATATATATATATATATATATATATGCTTAAAGGTAATATACCTGGCATTTGAATGCCTTGTCTTGTGCGCTTAGTATTGCTTCCATTTGTTCTTTTGTTCCTGTTAGTAAGAATTTAAAGATTTGTGATTAAAATGACCAAACTCTTTTTTCACGAATTAAAGCATTGCTCCTAATTTGTAAATAGATATTAATTATTGACTTGATTTACGGCATTTTAACGTTCAACTGTTTGTCTAGTTTTGGTCAAGTAAACCATAAATACCTTTACTTATCAGTTTTCCAATAAAATATTTTGCATTGTCCTTCTCTTTAAGCTTAGCCCCAATTACAAGTTCGTCATCTTCGCACGCAATCAATTTTCTGGTAGCAATTGAATATTTCCCTTCGTTTTCGAATAAGAATAAGAAGTAGTCCTCTTTTGACGTTTCTAAATGAGAATTGAAATCTAAATTCAGTATTTAAATTATTTTTAAGTATGTATTCTAGCTTGTCATTGACGGGTATATCCATAATTGGTCTAGTTTGCTCTACCAAATATGTAAAGCAACTGTTTAAGTAGCTGGCTACTTTTTCGTACGTTATGAATGGGTGTTAATACAATGCTATGTTTTAATAAGCCTTAGAATAGTAAGGGTTTAGCAGTGTCGACTTGAATCAACAACTGAGGGTCACCACGCATGAGTGGTGTTATTGCATATATGTGCTCACACATGAAAATTATACGTAAAAAAATTATCAAAAAGTAACAAAGTTTATAACATACCCTCTATAGTTTTAAAACAGTTCTGCAAGTCATTTTCGTCGCCGGTTTTTCTTCGCGTATAAATCGAGCAAGCAGCCGTGTATGACAGGTAACAGCAATGAGCAAAATATGCACAAACTGGCAATAACTGCCAAGATGTTAAGCAAATTTAAATTCTGATTGGTTAAAGGAAACATGCTACGGAATTTATGCCAAATAAACAAATAGACAATTGCGGGATTCGTATTACATACATGAAACACATGGTAACTAGGCTGATTGAAAACATTTTTGATATGACTTGGGCATCGCAAAACTTCATAAACGAAAGCCTTCGCATTATGAAATGAGTTTCTCAAGACTCCATAAGATATACGTCAATATCTTATTACCCATTCTTTCGTATAGACTGTAGTTTCATTACCATATCATATTGCCACAAAATTTTAATTTGTGTACATCTGTGTGTAATTTCCTTTTAATTTCACACCATTTGATTTTTCAAAAGCCATGAGGCTGGACAACGCTTAGACACTTAAAATAAAATGTCAAGCAGTGACGAGGATAATAGAAGGCCTAGTTTCTCAATTAAACTATGTGAAACCCCAAAAAAATATCGCTGTCGTAAAACTAATTTCTTAGAATACCGAAGTTACGGTAGGAAAACAACAGCGCCTGCAGCAAGAGATCTATGTGGGTCCAGCAGTGACGAGGAAGCGTTTGACAGCCCAAATAAATATTCAGCCAAACGCCGTAAATATCCAGTACGAAAATTTCTCATCAGAAGTGAAACAAATAGAGTCAGTGTTGATTTCTCGGAATCAGAGAAATCTGATTTTGAAGCAATATCAGCAGAAACTCAGAACAGTATCAGTGACAGATTTTTGGATGCCAATGACGAAACCTCAGCTGCCATTCTTGACAGCGTGACAATTTTTAGTCCGGGAAAAGCACCTGATCCGAGGGAATACGAAAGAACGACAAATGCGGACAGTGACAAAAGGCGCAAAGAACAAAGTTCTAGCGAAGACGAAGTGACCTCCAAAACAGCAATGATGGTTGTGCAATTCTGCCAAAAGTACAAGCTGCCCCAGAAAGCGCGAAATGATTTCCTGAATCTTGTGAAGCAACATTGCCCGTTGGATGGGCAATCACAATTTCCAAAATCATATAAGAAAATGTTGGCACTTGTAATGCCTGTACTTCAAAAAGTGGAGAAGCAAATTGTATGTGCAGTGTGTAAAATAAAGTAATACCATCGAATTCAACTACCTGTAAAAAACGAGCATGCAGAACAACGCGTTGTTCAAGAAAACCTGTACTTTTACAACATTCCACTCGAACCGCAACTGAAAATGCTACTGGAAGGTAGCATTATATTCAATCGGTTATAAAACCCTTCTAGTTTTTGTACCAATTAAATCTAGTAATAGTGTGGAGCAGCTATGAAGGCACTTCGCGCCAATTAAAGTGGTCTGCTATTTTCAGATGTTACTGTATGAAATGATAAATAGTATGAATATACTTTCAGAATATACACCAAGCGTGTATAACAAATGCAGAACCCAAGAGCTTCAATGTCATCAAGATGTGATGGTAGTTAAAGATGTAACAGATGGTCTTCTATACTATTATAGTCTAATTCTACAATACTGTAACATTACAATTGTTTCCTCTTTAAAATGTTGTAGGTGAACGGAGTGAAACTATTAATGTCCATAATTTAACACACCTGGCAGAACAGGTGAAAATAATGGGACCCTTGTGGACGCATTCCGCATTTGGTTTTAAAGCTATGATTGCTGAAACACTTAAGGGCTTTAAAGGTACCAGAGGAGTTCCGCGACAGGTACGTATATTCCTGATAAACCTCCAATTCATGTGTGTTCCGAAAAACTATCTATGAATTCGGTCTGGATATATGTATTATTTTCGACTTGAAGATAACGTGTATTTTAAATACTATGACTCCTATATTATTTACAGATCATTGAAAGCTATCTCATTGACAAACAAGTCCACCTCTTGACTAAGAGATTGCACGACTCTAATGCGGACACCGAAATTAAGGACTTCTCCCGCCAGCTTTCTCTGTCAAAACCTAGGTATGTGCATTAGTCATTGTATCAGTCTACTTATGATAATTAATTAATTATAATGTTCTATGACCAATATAGGGATAGAGCAATAAAACCGAGTTTTGAAAAAAAGTAAAACAAAGACGCACTAAAGTTGTAAAGTTATCGTTTTATTTATGGTGACGATTATTTCATATACAAGATCGGGGATAGTTGCATATTTGACATTTAGATCGGGGACTATATTGCATTTGGTGTGGCAAACATTTTTATTTTCTAAAATAATGTTTCAGGTCAGAGTGGATACCCGTCACTGATAATATAATGTTATCAGTCCCATTAAAGACGCGTTTAATGAATGATTCAGAGATGAATGCGCTTAATTATCTGTATGCTGCAACTGGATTAAGTGGTTTAAACACGAATACATTCGGAAGTTTTTCGCAAAGGATCCTAAAATCTGACGAGGTATTCCACTCGCGTGCCTACAGAAGATCAAAAAAGTCGTGTAGTTATGTGGTTAAATTCCGTGTGCCAAGTACTGACAACGAGTATCTTCATGGTGAAATTCAAGAATTTGCCAGGATTGCATCATTAATTGTTGCGTTTGTGAAACCTTTCCCACAAGTTGTAACAAGTATATGCCTCAATGCAATTACCGCATCACGCGATGAAACTATAAAACAGTTTTCGTCAACTATGTCACTTGCCAGTCATCATATTCCAGCCTCGTGGTCGGCTGATTCTGACCTGATAGCTGTTTTATGTGAAAATATATTGGCTAAATGTATTCTTGTTGAAACTAATGAACCTTTTGTGGATGGATACATTACCACTGTTAATGATATCAATTGCACGTAGCAAGATATATATGCACCTACCTAGAATGCATGCATGGGATAAATACATCAATATACGAAATAAATATACAAAACACTTTTCTAATTCTTCTGGCATTCCTTTTTTCCTTGCCGCTCTAAAGACCATCACACTTAGCTTATTCACACTACACAAAAGGTACTCCATGTTCTATCGCTAATCTTATGACAAATCTGTTAAAAATACATATTCATACTAAACATTCAGTATGCTGCTGTCACAACGTTGGGGTAATTGTGGCAGTATCTTGAATAGATTATGACAAGATCACTGTAACATTAGAACAAGTTCTTTGGGGAAATCATGCCAAAATTGTGGCAGGTTATTGACATGTAGTGAGCATCATATGGGTATAATTATGACAAGATCTTGTTAAAACCTTGGCAAGATCATGGCAAGATCTTATAAGATCATGGCAAGGTCTTGACAAGAAATTAACAACATCACGGTACAATCATGGCAAGATCTTGCTAAAACTTTGGCAAGATCATGGCAAGATCTTGGCAAGATATCAACAAGTGATGGTAAAATCATGGCAAGATCTTGCTAAAACTTTGGCAAGATCTTGGCAAGGTTTTAACAACATCATGGTAGAATCATGGCAAGATCTTGTTTAAGTCGTGACAAGATCATGGCAAGATCCTTAAAGATCATGGCAAGATCTTGGTAAATCATGGCAAGATCTTGGCAAAAAGTTAATTCAATTTTTTTGAAATAAATTCAAAGATCTTGGCAAGAAAATCAAAAGATCTTGCCAAGATCTTAGCAAGATCTTGTCAACATTATTTCTTGACAAGATCTTGGCAAGATGCTCAACCTGGGTTGTACTTTAGTATTTGACTTTATCTTCATTCCCTGCTAATTTCAGAAGCTGAAATGTTTTTTTGTCGGCAATTTTAAACTCGTAACAAACTCGTAAAATGCGAAGTGATGTCAACTTTCAAATTTCCCGTGCAGATTGTCTCATCCTGCATGGGTATTGACAAATCAGATTGCGTGTTTTACTGTAGCTATTATTTAAAAAGTTTTTCCATGTTGCTTTGGTCACCTTCGAATGACCTGGATGATACTAAAAGTAATAAAGCTGGATGCATCAGGGCACAATGCAATTTATTTGGCTGATTATTTTACTTATTTTTTAAAATCGTTTGACTTCCAGGCCCCCATCCTACCTGTAAGACTGCTCACCCTTGCAACACCACTTGCCTTTTCTTCCTTGAGCCAATTAACAGCAGTAAGGCCACTTGCAAAATCATCACAATCAATGAGACTCCCATCAGCAGCATCCCTGGTATTGACAGATCTTCTTGAGTTTTCTCCCATATCCACCCATATCTGATCAATTAATTCCCTTTTTAACATGTTAAAAGTCAGGTGCATTCTGTCAATCTGTATAAATCATACCGGGAACAAAGAATACTCAACCCGGAAACCCCAGTCTCTTCCACTCACTTCTTTACGTCAATCTAATGTGCCTGGGATGCCTTGGGGGCACAGCCCATTGGGAGCTGTGGATTCGTTCACAAAACATGAAGCCGAACACACAAGATCGTCCTAATTCCTCACCGGCTTCCACTGTGCAGCTTGGTCCATTTCGTCGCTCAAGGCTGGTAGGATTGCCAGCCCATTTAATACACTTCCATTTAAAAATTTTTGTGTTTTTCCTTTGGGTGTTGTTCCAAAAAAGATTCCGGGTGAATTTCGACTTATTCATCATTTATCATTTCCCAGGGGTGCGTCAGTAAATGATGGTATTTCCTCTAGCATAGTACAGTTTCATATTGTCGTGTTGACGATGCTATTGCAAATCGTTAGGTCGAGGTTGTTTTTTTGCCAAAACCGACATCAAAAGTGTGTTTCGCATTATTCCAATCCATCCACAGGATTATCCTCTTTTAGGAATGACTTGGCAAGGAAAATATTATTATGATTGTGCTGTGCCCATGGGATGTGCTTCTTCCTGTCACACATTTGAAGTGTTCAGTTCTGCCTTAGAAACATTTGCATATTGAGCATCTTGTCCATATTTTTGATGATTATTTGATGGCAGCTTCTTCTTATCACCAGTGCTGCGTTGCTTTGCAAAATTTTATTTCACTTTGTAATTACTTGGGTGTGCCAATTGCACCGGAAAAAACCTTTGACCCTCAAACTGTTTTGATTTTCGCAGGTATTGAATTGGATACAAACACGATGGTGGCTCGGTTACCAAATGATAAGATAACGAAAACAAAGACATTTCTTTCAGATTTCTTGTGTTGTAAGGTGTCTTCAAAGGAGACCCAATCATTGATTGGCTTTCTTAATTTTGAATGCTCTGTTGTTGTACCTGGTCGGGTCTGCCTGCGTCGTCTTATTGATTTGACCGAAGGTGTCAAATTACCACATTATCGCATTCGACTCACTAAATCTGTTAAGGCAGATTTGTGTCTTATGGCAAACGTTTTTTGATGAGTTTAACGACCGCTCGTTTTTCTCAGTGACACTTGGCTGAATTCCGACTGCTTGCTACTATATACTGATGCAGCGGCGGGATTTGGATTCGGAGATATTTTTGGCAAACTGTGATGTTTCGGCCATTGGTCTGAGCACTGGAAACTGTTCAATATTGTCATTTTAGAATTCTATCATGTCATCAGTCCCTGTCACCAAGAGTTCCATGAGATGCGCATGCGCATTGCTGGTCAGTGTTAGCGTTGCGTTGGACAGTGAGTAAACAAAAAGGTGAGTATAGTCAGAAAATCCCTTTTTATCTGAGCAATCATAATGATTTATTCATCTATAAGCACAGAATTGGAAAGGTAAGACCACGTAAGTAATACAGGGTTGTGCATTTAGCAAATTTAGGGTCGATATACAGAACAATGGACGACAAAAATCAAGGAGAAAAATCGTTGGAGGGCCGTGCTCATACACGTAGTACTACAGCTGAAAAACCGACGACCGAGTGAGGCACAGCCTGGTATCGACGATACATTGGCTAGTATCAACAAAAATATGAGTACGATGGCCGACATCCTTCAAAAAATGTACACCCAGAGAGAAACTAGTGTAACTAGTCAGCCTTTACGAGGCAAGCGCCCCAGGGGCAACAAGAGATCCCATGCGGAACCTGAAGATTCCGAGCAAGAACCAGGCCAATCGGAGTCAGAAGAGTCAACTACACTCGAAAGAAAGTGACTACGTCGCAGATATTCAGAAAACGATTTGGCAGAGTTAAAATCATCAACTCAGACATCTCAGGGTGCAGACAATATTGCGCGGGAAAATCATGCCGAGGGCATATCCCACATTTTAGATGATTTAGCAAAGTCTCTTGGAGACGACAATGATGACAAAAGCCCAGACATACAGCCTAAGTTGGCTGAAATTATCACAAAACGTTGGGGCAAAAAATTGACGCCTGAAAAGTTAAAAGGATTGATTGAAAAGTACAACAGAACGGGCAACTGCCCATTGTTGATTTGCAAAAAAGTCAACCCGCAAATATGGGGCACATTAAGTCAGGGCACAAAAAGAGATGATGTTCACCTGTACAACTTACAAGAAACAATTATCAAAGCAGTGTTTGCGTTATTACAAACAACTAGTGCCTTAGTCTCAAATGACCTAGGGCCAGAACACACACAACTGTTGGGACAATCTATCGATTCCCTGGCAATGTTGGCACATACTTATGCTCAGCTAACACCGTTAAGGAAAAATCAAATTCAGCCCGCACTGAAACCAGAGTATTCAGCTATATGCTCCCTGGAAGAAAGCAGAGAGAGCATGTTTTTGTTTGTTGATGACTTACCAAAAGCTCTTAAAGAGGCAAAAGAATCAGGCCAAATCAGTTCCTCAATCAAACACTAATCAAAAACATACAAAAAACCATCTTGGTCAGGCCGAAGAGAAAATGTCAGAAGTCAACAGAAGGATTTTCAGTGGAGGGACCAACAAAGGGCCCCACATCCACAATTGTACAAAAAGAAAAAGGCACAAAGCCATTGCACGGAAAGAAATAATATGTGTACTTAACCAAATTAAGGAAGATGTAAGTAACTTGCTGCAAAACCTTCCTCTGGTTTTAAATTATTTTAGTCACTCATGTAAAGTATTCAAGGCTGGACAGGTAGCTAATTATTTGTCGGCTTGGTCAAACATCACACGACCAAGAGATTTTAGCATATGTGCAAGGGGTGGCAATAGACCTGACTCAATAGACCAGCTCAAAGTGCGGTGCCTGTATCTAAATTCCAACCTCATGAATTCCATATAGTTGAGGAGGCTTTAAGTCAGCTTATCGAAAAAGGGGTCATCAGGAAAGCCCCTCAAATTGAGGGAAAATATGTTTCAAAAATATTTTTGCACCCTAAAGCACATGGGTCCCAGAGACTCATACTGAATTTGAAAAAGTTCAATGAGTCAGTCGTGTATAAACATTTTAAAATGGACTCAATACAAACAATAAATAAACTAATTGAGAAAGATTGTTACATGGCTGCATTAGATTTAAAGGATGCATATTACTCAATACCCGTCAGAAAACATGATCAACAATTCCTTCAATTTGAATGGAATAGCACTAGGTACCAGTTCACTTGTTTACCAAATGGCTTATCCAGTGCACCCTGGACATTTACCAAGATATCAAAACCAGTCTTGGCTACTTTGCATACAATGGGGCATATTTCTACTGCTATTTACAAGGCAAAACCTACAGCCAGTGCTTGGGAAATGTTATTGATTCAATCATATTGTTTGATTCTTTGGGGTTTGTTGTACACCCAACTAAATCTACACTAGTCCCCACACGAGAGATAGTAACCCTAGGCTTTGAGATAAATTCTGTCAAAATGACAATACGACTCACCACTGACAAAGCTATCAGTCTGAAAGATGACTGCAAAACACTGCTTATGTCAGATAAACCAACTTTGATCAGAGAGGTTGCTAGAGTTATTGGAAAGATAGTGGCAAGTTTTCCTGGGGTCATGTACGGGCCTCTATACTACCATTATTTAGAAGGGGATAAATGCCAGGCATTGAAAAAAGTGCATATATGGTGTTTTCAACACAAGCTAGATCTGAACTGCAATGGTGGGTGGACAACGTAGAGGTTGCCTACCAGACCCTTGCACGGGAGGTTCCCAAAGAGAAAATCTTCACAGATGCCTCACTTTCAGGATGGGGTGCAGAGTTTCAGGGGACGTCTACTGGGGAACAGTGGGCTGTGACAGAATCCAAAAATCATATAAATTACTTGCAAATGCTTGCGATTTTTCTGGGACTCAGGACTTATGCATCCAAGAAGGCTAACATACATACATATTAGAATAATGTGTGATAATACCAGTGCAGTCAACATTCGTAACCATATGGGCACCAGCCATTCCGACCCCTGCAACGAACTTGCAAATGTTATCTGGAAATGATGGATAAGTATTGCACATATCCCAGGAAAGAATAACGTAGTTGCAGATTTCGAATCACATAGAAATCAAAGGGAGTCAGAGTGGATGTTAGATATAACATCTCTTTGTGAGGCTCTCAAACGCTTAGAGGTCTCGCCAGTAATAAACCTGTTAGCTTCCCGAATAAATAAACAATTGCCAAGATATGTGTCATATCGTTCGGACCCAGATGCGGAGGCAATTGGTGCTTTCGCGTTAAACTGGGAAAATCTAAACTTCTACACTTTTCCACCGTTTAGTGTCATACCAACAGTATTAGCCAAAATCCAAAAGGAGAGGGCCAAGGGAATAGTTGTCTTGCCAGACTGGCCTAACAAAGTTGGTACGCAAAAGCCTCCAATTTAATGAAAAAACAACCAGTACGCTTGAAGATGAGCAAGAATTTGCTAAGATTACCAACTCACCAGGGCGAAGTTCACCCGATGTGGCAAAAACTGAACCTTCGCGTTTGCCACTTATCCGGAAAAGCTTAGAACAATACAAACTTTCATCCAGTGCCAAGGACATACTCATGGCATCATGGAGATCAGGGACAACCAAACAGTACCAAACATGCTTGACTAAATGGCAAGCATTTTGCAACGAACACAAATTAGATACATTTGCACCAGGAATTGAGAATGCTATTGAATTTTTGGTGTCCTTGTACAACTCAGGATTAGGATACAGTGCAATAAATACAGCATGCTCTGCGCTTTCCACGGTATTGATTCTGCAAAACGGAAGAAAGTTTGGAAAACATCCATAGGTATGTAGGTATATGAGAGGAATATTCCAATTAAGACCGGCATTACCAAAGTACTCGGAGATATGGGATGTGAATGTGGTGCTGACGCACTTAAAGACATTTGCAGAGGCAGCATTATTGCCAATAAAGGACCTAATGATCAAACTTAATATACTGTTATTTCTGACCACCGGACAGCGAGGACAAACAATCCATAAACTAGATATTAATTTTATACAAGCTGTACTGAACGGCTACAGAATCACAATAAAGGACAAGTTAAAAAGCACGAGACCGGGAAAACACTTAGCACCATTAGACCTAATGGAATTTCCAGAGGAGCCAAGTCTTAGTTTGACCGTTCATCTGCCGGAATATTTAAAGAGAACAAGTTCATATAGAGGAGAAAATACCTAGCTGTTTTTAGGCTATATAAAGCCATTTAAACCCGTATCAAAAGACACTTTATCCCGGTGGATCAAGGAGATTTTAAAAGCAGCTGGCATTAATACAAACAAGTACTCCCCGCACAGCACTCGAGCGGCATCCACATCAAAATGCAGAAAGGGCTCCAAGTTGATGAGATCATGAAAGCAGCGGGTTGGTCAAATGCTGGAACATTTGCCAGGTTTTATAGGAAGCCTTTAGACAGTGAAGAGCAAAATTTTGGAAACACATTGCTTAAGCAATAACTATCGATGCTGTAATTGTTAACACTACTTTAAATTGAGATTATGGGTTTACCCGTTAGCACTATTAAATTGCAGCTTTCGAACGTGTGTTCGTAGTACATGACTTTGAAATCTCATGGGACTCTTCGTGACAGGGACTGATGACATGATAGAATTAGAAAATCAAACGAAACTTACCTGTAAGTTGAAGTTGAACGTGAGTAGTACATGAGAGGAACGAAGGAAGAAGTTGGGAGGGATGGGATCATTTGGGCATGTGACTCCTTCGTTCCAGACTGATGACAAGATAGAATGCCAATCAAACTTCAAATTACAGGTAAGTTTCATTTAATTTTCTAATTTTATCCCATAGTGCTTATGGGGTCCATTGATGCGCAGTCAGCGGATCCTTTTTTACACCCAAAACGCTGCACTGGTTGATAATATTAACAAAACAACGTCTCGCGACCCTACCATAATGGTACTTGTTTGCCAGTTGATGCTAGCCTGTTTCAAGTTTAACTTAATTTCCGTGCTCAACACGTTCCTGGTGTTTATAACACTTTAGCAGATGCATTGTCTCGCTTACAGGTTTCAAAATTCAAGGAACTGGCACCAGCGGGCGTACAGGCTTTGCCGACTATTATTCCCAGTCACCTTATGCCACGCAGTTGGTCAATATAACTTCAACTCTCATACAATCAAGCTTGCAGCCATCATCGATTCCTACCTATTGTCGGGCATGGCGACTATATACCCATTTTTCAAACAGGGTTTTGAATTCCTCCGCTATTTCACTACTGCTATTTCACTACCCCTGTCACCATCAAATTTGGGTCTATTTATCCCATTTATGTTTGACAAAAATTACGCTTGTTCAACTGCTTGTACCTATGTCTCTGTGCTGGGCTATTGTCACTGATTTACTGGGTATAGTGATCCAACCAAAGTTTTGGGTTCTCGAAATGCTTTTCGAAAATACATTCGGGTACCAAGTTTAAGCTCTAGTTCCTTTTAATCTTTTCGAATCGTTGATGGCTGCATAACCATGCGCAGCGGCTTTGTTCTAGCTGTAATTACATAATATAATTCGTTGGTCGTCGTGCAGCCAATGCAGGGGCTAGGCTCGCGACGCGCAGCAGAACTGATGGTCTAGCGATCTCAAACTGTTAAGTATAGCATGTATTATCACAGTCTGCTGATGCAGGGGCTAGGTTGCCAGTTGATAACAAAGTAAGTAGCTAAAAAGTCTCCCATTAAATTAGTAATATCTCAAATTCCTGTCTTTACGACAAAGCGGTGCCGTAAGCCTTGCTTTAAGCTAAAGTGTTTCATATTTATATTCCGACGGCAATTTCTCTTCCGATGAGGGTGGGGGTGCCTTCTCTTCCGGGAGACTTGTGGCATTTTTAGCACCCCACGTTTTCTGTGCTAAATTCGAATGTTTGTTACATTTAACTAATTTGTTACTTTTTATTTGAAAATAAATCGGCATGTGCTTTTGTGCATAGCCAATATTTCTCCAGAGGTGTCTATATGTTCTATGAGTTGCATTTAATGTTCGCCCAGAAAACAGAGCTCATCGTAGCCGGAAATTGTTATTGGAAATAGAATTAGTATTTGAAAGAGGAGGCGATAAATATAGTTAAGGGATGTCTCAAAATGCTGTCAATTTTCCCTGTAGGAATAACCTGTTAAAAAGCATGATCCCCCAAATATGAATTACTGTGATGTCATTAGTGTTGATTTTTTGAAACATTTTGAGCTAGTTTCACAACATTTTTAGCACCAGTATTTTTCACTAGCTTCTGTGAAAACTGAAATGTGCTATAAACAACAGAGGTAAAGCAGCACAAATTTTACACTCACTACCTAAATGATACAACAGAATCAACATTTCGAGCAAAGGCCCTTTGTTGGGATAAACAACAGACCATATATAAACAAATCTTGCAACTGCTCCTTATACCAAAGGTCTGGCAAGTGTCTTGGAGGACTACACTGACAAAATTTTGACAATTCCAGTGCAAAATATTTTTCGCAGGTTATTCATATAGGCAATAGTGCCGAATGCAGATACACAGATTCGCATTTCATTCGGAGAGATACTGATGTAAACACTAAACACACTAATCACTAATAGTCTATCTGTGAAATTGGGACTTGTGTGGGTGTATTAATAAACCTATTCAGCTGCAATACACACCTGATACACCCCATGTACATGTACATGTACAATATAATTAAAATTACTCTCTTAATGCCCAACAATCGTACTTAAGGCAGAAATATCTTTTTTCAAGTTTAAAGATAAATGTTTTTTGGGAATATATTTGTGCATGATATACAGTGTGGCAGTGTACCAAAAACCCCCAGAATGCTAAATAAATCCAATTATGTATTCTTTTCAAATTGTTTGTCACTTTGAAAATAATGATTAATTAGAATTTTGTATTCTTTTCAAAACAGCTAGAAATTTAGAAAAGAATAGATAATTGTCTCTTGATAGGGTTCCATTTTTTTTTGGGGGGGGGGGCTGTGTATACAGGGTGATGTACTAGGAAGAGTGCTCCTGCTTAATGAATTTAATAAATATAAGCTTTATAATAATCTGGGTATTAAATTACCTCCACAATTAAGCACAATTTCTTATTGGCTTTTCAGATCTGCCATTTCAAGCAAGAGCAGACTTCGTACTTCATATTTCCCAGGATGAATGGTAACATTGTCTTTCAGCTTAATTTGTCGCTCAATTTTCACATTGATGCCTTTGATATACAGATTCTTTTTTTCATCAATCAGTGGCTGCAGGAATGCCTCCATCTAAGGTGGAACACACCTTCAGGGAGCGTTTCTGATGGAGTAAAACAGCTGTACACCCTTATGTACTGTCCATTTGACCTCTTCTCTTCACTAATACATGCACTTGAAACATGAATGACAGATATGCCACGGCTCTTCTCAAATGCATTAAAGCCATCCTCGTGGAAAATGAAGCCTTGGCCTAATTTTCTTTGGCTTATGCACAAAATCAAAAGTGCATTTTGGGCATGATAGATATAAATACAGCAATGTTACATGATTTAACCTAGTACATACTTTAAAGTTCTGAGGACCGTTGTAACCCAATTTTTTCAGGAACTGTAATACAGCATTCCAAGATTTATGGGGAATTTTTCCATCTTTAACTAACTCGTAAATATTATGAATTTCACTCAAGGTCTTGTTTTGAAACCAAGCATTCTTTACTTTGGCTTCCAAGATGCGAATAATGGCTCAATCCAGGTCATGTTCACTGAAGTTTTGTTCACTAGCGCAAGACCTTTTAAAGTACTGTAATAATCATATTAAGTTAAATTTGTTGCACATGGGAATTTTTTTTAAAATTGCTATAGTAAAATCTCTATTAAGCCCCCCTGGGGGCTCATTCTTGAAAGGAGGCTCATTAAAACGTGAGAGGGGGCTTGTTTGAGTTGGGCTTTATTCAAAAGTTGAGACATACAGCTGTATATGAAGCTTCATGGTATTCAACTAAAAAACTACAACAATTTTAGTACAAATCAGTAAAATCTAAGAACACTTTGTTTCGTATGAATTGAGGGGGGGGGGGGATTGTTAAATATCATCACACAAACTGAGGGCTTATTTGAGAGAGGGGCTTAACAGAGAGATTACAGAACATATAGATTGTGATTTTGGTTGGTTTGGTGAATGATAACAAATTTATTGATATCCTACTGTATGCAGATGTTTTTGTCTCGTTGAAATCTGCCAGTAGCAGTGGGTGCAATGAAGTAACAGAGCAGGGGCAGATCTAGGGGTGGTCAAAACGGTAACACGACTCATGTTAAAAATGCACAGGTAATAATTATTGAAAGTTAATCCAGTTAATTACTTTTCGTGCAGCGGCAGCAGTGTAATAATTTTTTATTATTGACATTCTAGTCCAGTAAAATTTGTTCCGTGTCACAGCTTTGGTAAAGCAATACTATCAAGTGATGGAGAAGCAGTATTACCATTAATTTTGCCTGGTCACGTGTTAAATTCTAGCTATTTGATGGGATCTCCATGGAGATCTGCCATTTTGACCGATCCTTGCAGGAGGTCTGACTAGTTTGTGCAATCAGCGAGTCTTCTGATTGGATGATTCAAAAAAATTATCATTCCTTTTGGCTAAGAATTCTTGACCGGTCGTGACCATTGATGTCAATGGCCATGACAGATTTGCGTGCCGCATGGCCAGTATAAATACGTCATATTTTAGCTGACAAATTCTTCTGTGTTATTGCTTGGCGAACGAAGTTTACTTCAATTTAAAGCAATATAACACAGTGTAATCATCGAAAATGATGGGTATTCAAGAGACTGTCATCTGGGGGTTTCGCAGGAACGATCTAAAATGTCTTGAGGACATTTACGAAACCCTTTTAAAGGGTATTCAACCGCTTCGAGTGGATTCTATGGCAGGTGATTACCGCCAATATTGAACTTGCTATTTCGTGATCTAATTTTAAATTTTCAGATGTAATTTTGCATTCTGCTCTTTCACACTTTCGGATTGATTTTATTTTTTCAAACAAATTTTGTATTTTCTGATACAAATTTGTGTATTTGGATGAGCTTTGCATCTTCGGTCTTTTCTCGGAAACGTGTATTTTTTGTATTTTCGGGTGAATTTTTTGATGGATTTTGCATTTTTCATGATAAATTGTGCTATTTTCCGATGAATCTTGCATCTTCGCTTAAATTTAGGCAGGTGTAAAAGTCGGACCGGATTGTGGTCCGGGTCGGATTAGGTGGGACTAAGTCGGATTAGTCGGATCTTTTAAAAAGATCATGGTTTTATAGGATACCCTAAAGGTCGAAATGTTGAGAGAGTACTGGGTTTCTCACTCACTGGGACTGTATCTACTTCACCAAATTTAGCTAAAGAGGGAGCGCGTAGTGCGACAATCATTACTCGCCCTTCGGGCTTGCGCTTTAGCTAAATTTGGTGAAGTAGATACAGTCCCAGTGAGTGAGAAACCCAGTGCTCTCTCGACATTTCGACCTTTAGGGTATCCTATAAAGCCATGACCTTTTTAAAAGATCCGACTTAGTCCGACCTAGTCCGACCTAATCCGACCTGGACCACAATCCGGTCCAACTTTTACACCTGCCTCTTAAATTTTGCATCTTTGAATGAATTTCATACTTTCGGATGGATTTCGCATCTTCGGATGAATTTTGCTAACAACATCGCGGGCTCGTCTCATCACGTACTTCGGCTTCAGTTCCCGCAATTTTTCCGGTTTTCCAAGAATCATAGAGCATGCCAAGAACTAATATGGCGAGCAGTAATCAAAATAATTATTGGTCCGCTTCGTCGACTGAAAACAAAAACTTTTCAACAGCTGTCAACCTACTTAGAAAAGCAGCCGAAATCCTGTGTTCATCAGACACACGCTGTGAACCGAAGGTATCCTCACCAGACAGAAGTGCCAAACAAGGCACTAAAACTGGAATTGCAATCAGCTGGTTTGGGAAGGAAAAAAATTGCATTCGGAAATACAGATGGCCCAATGGAAATGAAGAAAAAATTAGAAGAAATATATCCAAAACTCAGAGCTGGTGGTGGCTTTGTGTTATTGGCAACAAGCTTGTGTTTATACCTCCTTCTTCTAATAGGTATTCTGTATGTCATTTCAGAGCTAACGCAGGTTTGGGACAGGCTTTAGCATATGTAAGACCACTTCAAGAAGATCTCGACTTGACTCCTTGACAATGTTGGGGTAAGTATGCTAAAGCTTTGTTCATATGATCTCCCAGATGAGCACTGTGAAGAGGGGCAGCCCAACAATTATGTCATCATACTGGGGGGAGGGGTTCTAATTTATTTCTCCTGATTACTTAGGGTAGGGAGGCCAGGTAATGGTGAGGATTATGCCAGCAACAGTAGTAGTATTGACTTGATAAAGAAAACAAAGTATTTAAATTTTGATAGCATGGAATAACATGAAAGTAAGTTTATTGAATTAATACATATATTTCCTCTTGAATAAGTGCAATTTGACCAAATTTTTGCATTTAACTATATGCCACTAAGTAATCCAGTTTGTACAGTAGGGGGGGGTTATTGTTATGTAATAAACAGAGAGGGTATGCCAATTATATTAATGATAAGTAATGGCAACAGGGGGGGACAAAAGTCCTAAAAATTGATTACAAAATTGTTAAACAGTTTAACGCTTGGTTGTCAACCAAGTGGAAACACAGTTATTGGATTGATTTTATAACACAAAGTGACAATATGTGTGAAGTTGACCACCAGGCATTGTACTATGTAAAAGTATTGACTGAAATCCACCTATAAAAGTGGAAATGAATACTGCATCATAAATAGTTCCGCATCATTAAAAACTAGTAAAAACTCTTATCTACCCACTTTTGTCATTTTTAAACGCTCAGGTCGCTGCAGAAGGTTGACATGTTGCTGTTAATAAAAAACAATGTGTGTTCTTTAAGATATCATAAATAGAAATAAAGAAAATATCAGAAATAGGGAAACAGCAAAAATTGTTGCATAAAACAACATTATTAGAAAGATTTAGGTATTTAATTGTATATGTGGAAGCTGAGCTGACCTGTTTAATAAGGCAGCTAAGTATACAAGGCCTCTTGTTGTTGACTTCATAGCAAGAATTATTAACTTTCTGTTAACAGAATCCAGAGGACAGACAAACCTCTGTTACTCCAAGGGTAGATTGCACAAAATGTGGTCCTGAAATACCAGTCACAAATACCAGTCACAGAAGTCAGAGCCCATCAGAGTAAATGTGGAATAAAAAAAAAGGATGATGAAGAAAGTATTACTGCAGATCAAATAATTATCTTTGATGAAGATGAAAACATGCTTCAGGTATATGCTAATATTTAAAAGGTTAAACAATTATCCTCTATGCAAGGCACAACTGAACATCAAACTGAGTACTGAAGTAAGCAGTGAGCATTTAGCTTTGTGTTTTTTTGCCTTTTCAGCGAAAGAGCTTATAAATTAAAAAAAAGTTGGAATTATTGTGACAGCTGTACTGTAATAAGCCAATGTGTTATTTTTTCAGGCAAACCAAGAAGATAACAATTTTGGGGGAGAAAACTCAGAGAACCGTGAGAGTTTGTGAAAAATATATCTTTCATAATACTATTTACTAAATATTTTATCTCAAAATTTTGAAAAGGAAAATTTTTAAGGCTGCAATGCTGCATTCTTTTTATGTCTTTTTGTACGTGTGTAATATGCACACGAAAAAACTTCAGTTCATCTCTAAACTTATTTATATTACTAGAAATACATGCATGCAGCAACCCCTCGCCACTAACTAAGAGCATGCAACTATATTTTCGAAATTACATGAAGCACTTGTATAGGCTGTTGTCATAGACAATAAAAACATATAAGAATGGGATTAACAAAGTATCCTGTCTTAGAATAAAGGCATGCATAAAACAATTCCGGTTACGCAAATTCAACGAGCGTCCTTATAGTAAAACTGCATAGTATAATGATGAGTCACACAATGCAGAGCATTTGGTCCTAGCAGTTATTCAATATTTTCTCGGAAAAGCAAGTGTAAGCTTCCCTGAGTTCAGTTTTAGTTTGAATAGAAGATTTTTATAAAGCAAAAAATTAAAAATTGGTAGGATAACTGATAATTGTTGAATTTAGTTAAAACTGCCTTCTGAGGCATATGTCCCAACCGTTTTTTTCATAACACGCCCTTTTAATCTCTTGTTGAACCTCATAACATAATTTTAAGTTATTGTATTAACATCTATTAAATTTAGCATAAAAAGTCAAATAATAGGAATTTGATATAAGAGTCCATTAGTCATATATACGTCTTGTTTTGACTCTAAAATCTTGTCTAGATTCAAATATCAGAGTTTCATTCAAATATCAGAAATTTATAGTTTTGTTGTCTGTCTAGGATTAACAAAGTATCCTGTCTTAGAATAAAGGCATGCTTAAAACAAAATGGAATAAAACAAATTTCCGGTTACGCAAATTTAACGAGTGCCCTTATAGTAAAACTGCATAGTATAATGATGAGTCACACAATGCAGATGAGTCACCAACACTATATAAAACTAGAAATAATCAGTGTTATTTATCCAGTCGTACTGACAACTCTCTCTCTCAAACGAGCTCTTTGAGATTAATAGCAGTGTTTTCAAGTAGTTTCAAGAATGGTTAGTAGAAAGAATTGCTGATGGCCGTGTACGGTGCGTAAAGGGAATTGCGCTTCCGATGCCATTTTTTGCAAGCATTGCTTAGAGTGGGTACATTATGCTTGCAAAAATCTCAACAAAGATGATTTCCAGCAGCTTTCTAAAGTTTCTTGTGGCTATGTATGCACAAGATGCTGTGTCGACCAATACGGAAGGTATGATTTCAAGAAATCACTGCAAAGATTGGTCATCGCTTCGAGAAATATGAAGGATCTTCACCATGCAGGGATTGTAGAGCAGATTTTCCTGCGGAATCACCCTTTCCAGTCAACACACACGAAGAAACCAGTTCGTCATGGCAATCGGAAGATTCATTAGTATTCGAAATCCGTGGTCAGCATGTACGAGGCGGCGGTGCTGGTTCCTATTCATGTTACAGGTGATGGCAACTGTCTCTTCAATTCTGTTTCAGTTGTTGTTCAGGGCAATGAAACATTGGCATCGGAGTAGCGAGTCAGGACCTGCATAGAGCTGGTTCTGAACTTTGCATACTACAAGAACCACTTGTTGTATCAAGATTTTCGATTAGTATCGCCTGATTTAGTGAGAGCATGCCAAATGTGTGCTACGGATTATGAATTTTCCAGCATATTTGCCGTTCAAGGTCTTTTGTCTGTCATTGGTCGGGAGATAGTGTCAGTATACCCAGCCATCAACAGAGTGCTTGACCACTGTGTGCGTATCTTGAATACCATTGTCTTGCCAAGAATACAAACACAGAGACATAGATGTCGCGACAGAGTATACGTGATGTGGACTCAAATTGGAGGCTGCTTTCCTCAACCACAAGGCAAGACCTGGCTGCCGGATCATTTTGTTCCCTTAATTGGAAATGATCAAATTCCTTCTGGTCGCAAAACATCTTCACCGATTGATGCGGACATTCCTTTTCCAAATTTTATTGAAGATATACCATCTCCGGTAAAAGAAAGCGGAAAACCTTCATCGCCTCCAACTACCCCGCCATCTTTGGGTGAAGATTGCAGCTTGCTTTCTGGTAGCGAAATGCAATGCGAACCTGAGAATCTTCAGAGACCCCGACTACTACTCCTGAGAACACTTCGGTCCCCCAGTCTGACACACAGTCTTCGGAGACCCCGACTACTCCTCCGAGAGACTCGAAACAAGACAGTGTTGCAAATAAGAACAAATTATCAGGACGGTTTCTCCATGTGGAAGAACTCAGTGACATTTTACAAGGTGACTTGGTAAGCAGTTCCTTAATTCCAAACGGTGTGAAAGAAAACACTTATTTTTTAATAAAAAATGATAAAAACATGGAGAAGAGGAAGCAAGGCAAGAGAAGCAACTTTGACGATGATTGTGGAGCATGGTTGTCAAAATCATCTTTAACAAAAAAGACTTTGTTTTACTGTGTGGACCAAACGTTTAAGATGGTACAACTAAAAAATGGACAATACTGCACTAAACATTTTAACATTTAACATTTATTAATTTATATCGCGCAAATTCAACATACAGTTTTCAAATGCGCGTTACAACAATGGATAAGACAATTAAAATACTTAGGACTAATGTTACAGTATTAATTAGGAACTAGTTAATAAAAAGCCTGTTTGAAAAGATATGTCTTAAGATCCTGCTTAAATACATTAAAATCAGAAATGCTCCTAAGATTTAATGGAAGTACATTCCATAGTTTTGGTGCAGCAACTATAAAGGCTCTATCACCTACAATCATCTGCAAAATAAATGAGACACGAATGCACCCGCACCCTCCCCAATGTTGGTGAGTGAGTGTGAGCATCATATCAGGGCTTTGGATTGAATTTTAACCTGAAATTCCAACATTGAATGGGGGGAAAGGGGGACACGGCCCCAGGAAATCATGGTGGCCCATTTTATTTTGCAAACGATTGTCTAAAACAAGAACGCTTGGAATGCGCGCACAATTGGCTTAATTGCTGCATGATATGCTGGTCTGTATCGTTACAAGTAAACCTATTTAATTGTACCGGGATCCTTGGAAATATTGTTATTAAAACTATTAAATGTTAGAACACTATAAACCAAGCATGCTATATTTATTTTGCCCAAAGTAAATGCAGTATGGGACCTCAAAATACAACTTGGAATGCAGTAAATGTGTTAACGTTAATAATTGACAAAATGAAATTGACAACATGAACATTTTACAATGATTGTAAAGTAAACAAGCGGAATTAGCTACGTACATTGTGGAAATTTCGGCGTGCTATACGGTTGCGTATAATACATATTTGAAAAAGCAAAATGAGTAGCTCTTCGAATGAGTGCCTTGGGGTTCGCCAAGTGCGAGAAATCTATTTGATAACCTACAGTCAAGTCAATGCTGATCTCTTTACAACCCGAGAAAGTTTTGTCAACATAGTCATAGTTTGCGAAGCGTTCACAGCTTGCAATGATGTACTTCAGTGGCTTTGTGCAAAAGAAAACAACGAGCAATCTGGATTCCATTTTCATATGACTGTTAAGTTAAAAGAACGGCACAAAGCGAACAAGTAGATATCCTGCCTTGTCCCCGTTGCTTCGCAGAATATATATATATATTCTGCACTGAACCGCCTTGAGGGGGACTGATAACGTGTACGGTAACGTTAAACGGTTCACCATTCAACTTCTCAAAATTTTCATACTTTTTAGCATCTGTATAATGGATGTTTGTTGATACATTTAAACATCAGTAAAGGCTTCCTCACTTACAGGGATTTTGGCAGCGATTGAAAGTATCGTACACCCGTTAAGCGAGGAATGATCACGGTGAACCGTTCATGTCTAAAATATTTATATATATTAAATATTTTGATTTTGTTGCAACGGTTCACCGTTGCACAATGGATCAATTTTGTTGCGATTTTTTAGGATGAAGTCAATCTTTCACTTGATAGTCTGGCATAATGGCTAAATGCATCTTCATGTTAGAAATTAAATGTAGAATCCCATAGGACCTTTGAGTTTTTCTACATGTTTCTGTGGTGAACCGTTGCAGTTATGCATGCATCAGTAATCGAGGGAAGCCGGTTAATATATGTTGTTCGCGGGATTATTTTATTAGTTCACATTGTTTATGTACATTTTCTGGTTTTCAATTACAATTATGTATAGTAGTTGAGAGTTTCATATATTTATTCTAATACCTTAAGCGCTCACCTTTCCTTTTAATAATCTCGTCTACGCGATTTGCCATGGAGGCAATTGTTTTATTTATTACTTCTCTAGGAATAGATTTAATTGTCGATATTACTCTATCTTTAAATTGTTCATACGTTTCCGTTGTGATTCGCGACGTTATTGCTTGCTTTCGCAATGCGTCTGAAACTAACTTAAAGATGTTCTCTATGGGGTTTAAGTCCGGACTTCTTGGAGGTATTTTTAGAAGTTGACAGTTTGCACGGTCCATAGCTGCACGGACCATTGCTGAATTTTGACTTGGATCTCCATCTTGTACCCATAACCTCAGTGTACTTTTATCTGCAAGAGCAAACAAACTTTCAAAATTCTCGTCAATGAAACCAGCAAAGTAACGACCATCTAATTTTTCATAAGTCTTGCATATCACTACACCCTTGTCAAAACTGATAGCCACCATTAATTTTACCATTCGACCCCCAGTGCCTGTTTTTCTCCCTTTCGCGGTACATCCTAACGCTAGTCCTTCGCTTCGCCTCCGCCAAACTCTGGCTTTAGGTGCTAAGGCTTGATCCAAGGGATTCCTCTTGTATGCAAATGCCGTACCGTCGAGATAGAACGCAACATCGTGAGTCCACACATGGCGAGGATATTCATTTTTCGTGCAAAAATTCTCCTATTTTTCAGGTCAATCTTTTTCAAAAGTCCCTTCTTTCGAGCTTGTAGATAATAATAACCCTCTCTATTTAGGAAACGTGAAATTGTGCTCTCCGAAATGCCTTCTCTAAGAATACACGTGTTTTCCATGAGCCATTTTATCGTAAAATTACCCTCACGCTCTCTCAGTACAAGTATTGATCGGCACAGTTTTCTCTCTAGCCGTGCATTCAGTTTTCTTGGCCTTCCTCTTCTCTCCTTGCCTTTTGTGGAACGTTGGTTGCTGCTCAAATCTATTTTGCTGATTCTCCAGACAGTAGCTCTAGGAACATTGCACCTTTTTGCTATTTGCCAAATGGAAAGTCCTTGAATTTTTGATAAATAATAGACCAAAGCCCTCGTTTTGTTATCAATAGCCATAATGAGTGAATGAACACTAAGACTTGTTCTCTTAGAGTTATATAGCTACTATTATCGTTAAGAGTAGACTATTCATTCTTAAATATTACTTTAGTCCTTATTTTAGCCCATTACATAATGTAAACGCGTTTTAGTTCACAAAAGTGGCATCATTCTCAGCACTTCTAGATAAAACTCAGTGCTACGCCAACATATCCACACCTACTTAAGACAACACGTTTACGTAATTATTTTCATCCTGAAATACAATCATCTGCAAAATAAACGAGACACGAATGCACCCGCACCCTCCCCAATGTTGGTGAGTGAGTGTGAGCATCATATCAGG
Organism: Muricea muricata; assembly: GCA_963855995.1. NCBI lineage: Eukaryota > Metazoa > Cnidaria > Anthozoa > Malacalcyonacea > Plexauridae > Muricea > Muricea muricata. The sequence goes on along the minus strand of OY979716.1, from coordinate 49,082,708 downwards.
GCTTTGGATTGAATTTTAACCTGAAATTCCAACATTGAATGGGGGGGGGGAAAGGGGGACACGGCCCCAGGAAATCATGGTGGCCCATTTTATTTTGCAAATGATTGTAGAGTAGACAATGTCTTAAAACTTGGCGGACATAAAAGAAGTTTATTATTTGATCTTAAGCTATAAGAAGAGTTCGTTTTAAAAGTTATAAGTTCAGTTATATAACTAGGGGCAGTTCCATGAATTGCCTTGAACGTAAGTGTAATTATATTATATTCAATTCGATATTTGACTGGCAACCAATGTAACTCGTATAACAATGGAGTAATATGGCTAAATCGAGGTACACAGTAGAGGATCCTTGCGGAAGTATTTTGAACATGTTGTAATTTGCCAATAGCATTATTGGGCAGTCCATACAACAACAGATTACAGTAATCTAAATGACTGGTGACAAAAGCATGGATAAGTTTCTCTGTTGATTCTCTGCTGAGGTACTTACGAATTCTCCTTATATTATGCAGATGATAATAAGCGCTTCTACAGATCTTATTGATATGGTAATTCAAGTTAAAAGTACAATCGAACCAGGCGCCTAAGTTCCTAATAGGTTCTTCAGATGGTAAAATTACAGATTCACCAATAGTCAGAGTAATGTTCTTTACTTTGGCGAGCTGAGCTTTTGTTCCAATCAACATAAATTCAGTTTTCTCATCATTTATCATCAATCTATCAGTAATCATCCAATTCCGGATGTCTCGTAAGCAATTTTCCATAGCTGTGATGGCAGCATCCTGAGCAGCATCGCTACTTGGATTAAATGCAAGATATAACTCTGTATCATCGGCAAAACAATGCGCAGTGGGTAAATGGTGATGCATGACATCGAACAGTTTAATTGTATACAAGATAAACAAAAGCGGGCCTAAACAAGACCCTTGAGGCACACCATACTTCATATCAAAACTGTTCGACGTTACATTCTCTATGACTACACGCTGAGATCTGCTCACTAGATATGATCTAAACCAGGCAAACGCATTATCACAGATTCCAAACTTCGCAAATGGGTGCCACTTGAACCTCAACCACTTGAGGAAGAAATCATGGTAATAAGGCGATTTTATATGTGCTTGAAACGTGCACCACAATACAAAAAAAGAGTAACCTGGAGAAGATTGCAGCAGGAATGGAAGTTACTTGCACAGAAAAAGCTGTGGTGGAATACCTTGGACAGTTTCCGACGACTGTCAGTATGCACGGAAACAGCAAAAAAGGAAGTTCCAGCAAGTACGTGCGGACATCAGAATCTGTAAAATATGAAATCAAGGATAAAGTTAAAAATGAACAGCCTAGAAATGTGTACACGGAGATAGTTTTGAATGAATGAAAGGTAAACCTCCTATGGCTATTATATATACCGATGATCAATTGAAGGACCTGAAAAACTTCTGCATTGGTCGTGGAAATAAATCAATCCTTGGAATTGATCGGACATTTAACCTTGGCGCGTGTTTTGTAACATTGAGTGTCTTTAAGAACACCCAACCCAGTCTCCACCAATAATGTTAGGCCCTGTGTTCTTTCATTGGGCAATGATTTAACATATTTTTTTTTTATTTACTGCCTATGAAATCCCTCTGCTTAAAACAGTTGTCACTATGTGTTTGTTAATTTAGAATATTAAAAAATAGAATTGTTCAAATAAACGAACAGGAATATATTCTTGAATATAGTCAAATGGAAATCTGAAGTTAGGTCCAGAGCCACCTTAATATGACATTTTCAAGGCAGTATATATTTTTTTAGACTCCCCAGATCATACGCTTTTTGGCAATATATAGTTTGTAGGGGTTATCAGTAAAAGCTGACCAATTAAAAAATATTTCCTAATACAATATTTTAAGGTTAACTCTCCCCTAACTTGATGACCTTGTTAATGACCATTGACCAAGTCTTGAAAAACATGTTAGATGGCATGCATTTAGCATATCCGCAGGCCCCAGGATAGAATATGTTACCCTGCTGCTAAGACCAGTGGCGTTGGAACCGGGGGAGGGGGGGGCAGACCCCCAATAATAGCTAATATATAGTAATATATATCATATAGCTCATGGTTCTGGGTTGTGCCCCCTCCAATAATTACTTTCTTCCTACACCTATGGCTAACACCCTTGGTTGAATGGTACAATTTTATAAAGCCTACATAGAACTTGTGTGTAGTTACAGGTACTTCGCGAAAACAAACAGTGACGTTTGTAAAGTACAAGTCCTGAAAACATTGGATACGGAGCATATTCTTGGCTAGAATTTTCGAAAGTAGTCCATCCTCCTTTCAATCTTCTCAGAAAATTCTCTAGCAACTGATTTGATATCAACCTTGTCTAAATCCTTCTTTTGAATGTTTGCAAACATGATGTTATTCATAAAGGATTACTGAATGGTTTTCCGTGCAGGATAGCGTGATCCATGCATGCGGGATGTTGCGAGATTTTCGGAAAGCATAAAAATATACGAGCCGTGGGCGAGTGTATTTTTATGCTTTTCGAATGTCAAGCAACATCCCAAGTGCATGGATCACGCTATCCTTCAAGGAAAACCATTCAGTAATTGTTTATATAAATAAAATAACTACAATAAAACAACGGTTTACACTTCTTAAACCATTGATGAAGTATGCAATTCTCCCAAAAATCGTCAACTTTAGGTTTGTCGGCGTTCGACCGTATGCTACAATTTACACAATTTTAAAACTTTTTGCATGCCTTTTTTGTTTTGTGTTCTTTTGCTCTAAAACTTGTTGAAAATATAGTATTTTAACGGAGACATAGACTGGAACTAAACCAAAGAGCAGATGTTGTAAAAAACCGATGTTATTAACGGCTAAAAGTGGTAGATATACTAGTTTCATTTTCTAATTTTGTATTTTTTTTTGTAAACAAAAAACTAAAAAATAGGTACGCGTAGCGTACATGTGGGTAGCCGCAAAAAGATCAGTTAAATAGGCTAGTTATTTCAAAGTTTGCGACGCTACATGTACTTCAAGTGCATTTTTTACCATTCTGATTGTCCCACATGAAAATTTACCTTTTTTGAGGATTCCATTGTTTCCAATATTATCTGGCTAGATCTCGAAAATGGTCTATTGTGAGTGTTAAAAACCCATGGTCACAATTTTCCAGGTTATGCTCAAACCACCTGCTAAGTAGACTTCTGGGGGTTTTATGTAACAAAGTCCACTATTGGTACAAACTGAAATTAATTCCTAGATTACATTGCAACTTAATGTTCAAAACTGGTGCACCATAAGCATTTCAATAGTTAATTGTGACAAATTGTCATGCTTAATTATATGTTTCTAGTATTGTAATTTCTCTTGCCAAAAAAGTGTACTAGCAAACATATATATTGGACACAGCTATGACAAAGTAGTTTGCACGTTAGCATGGCTGTTTCCACAAAGCTAAACTAGTAAAGTAGATTTTATTAATACCATAATTAGTCACATAAAGTACAAGTATACTATGCAGACAACATATGTACCAGTACACCAAAAATAAAGAGAATGTTTTGAACATAAGTATACAGAATTGAAAAAAAAATATAGAAGGAAAAAAATATAACTAAGATTCCAGGATGGTGGTACACATGATGGTATATATAGACATAAAGCCAATGGAAATAACAATAAGTTTTCAGAAGTTTTCCAATTTTAAATTTTGATTGGTAATGGAGCAGTGGCAGACACTGGGGGGGGGGGGTGCAAAGGAGGGTGCAAGACCTCCAATAATTTTTACTGAAGCTTTAGTTTTAAAAAGTGGAAGCACAAGAAAGTTTTTATTTCAATAAGTGGAATCATTACTTATTATTCAGTACAATTTAGATATAAAATATAACCAGATTGTGCATCTTAGGGCTTAGTCTTGAAGTCAGATTTGGCTCTCGAGACTTGAAGACAATTGTTGTATGGAGAAAATACAGCCCCAAATTTCAATAATAGTTTATGTCCCTCTTTCTGTTTAAATTTTCACATTCGTTTACCATTGAGAATAATCCATGAAAAAATCATGTCTTCCACATACTTCACAGCCTTGGGAATTCTGTAAAATACCGTTCCCAAATGCTAGAAAAAGTGTTTCAAGGATTGTAGTTTTCAAAATTTTCCTGTAGGAGCATGCCCCCAGATCCCCCTACCATGGGACGAACATATAAATCTTAGAGGCCCCTGGAACTCCCCCCCAATATTTCATGAAGTGTCTGGCACTGAATGGAAGATTGCTCATTAATCAGCTACTAACTAGTTTATTTTAATATAAGCAAACTATTTATTACATATGATGTCAAACAATAGCTTTACTTTGTAAATTTGTTCTTCCATATTTAATAACTTGGATTTAAGAAACAACAGCAGGCATGATGTTGTTAAATCTTCAGGTTTGAATGACACCACAGCTCCAGTATAAATGCACAACTTGTTTGCACCATTCAGTTATTCGCTATTGGCAAACATGATGTCGTGAACTCTTTAAACAAAGCAAAGAGCTGGTATGTATGAGCTGGTATCTATCACCACTAATTGTTTGGAGATAACAGTACAAGATCACTCATCCAGAATAGATGCTAGCTTGCTTGCAAGGTTTAATAAATATATCTTCTCATCGTTTATCAATCTGAGAATCAGGTAATTTGAATCACATCATTTCTAAAGCATATTTGCAAATAATAGTTGCCAGAAATTTTTGTTATTTTCCTCCCTTTGTCCTGTATCAATGTGTCAACTGTCAAGCTGTTCAATGGTGCTTCCCTTATTTAGTACTTGCCACTTGCATGTTTGGCACCTCTAGTTCCAATGAACATTTTATAATTCTGCGTGAAAATACCAAATAAGTTTGAGGGCAAATATATCGATAGTTCATCTTTGTGGTCTTTTCATCGATTTGATATCGCATTGATCTAATCAGCCATTCCATCGTGACTCGCGTGACCAAATCACACAATTTTATGGTTGAAAAGGATGTTATCTTACAATTCTGATTTTGTCAAAGGCAAACTTGTTTTGGAGAAGGACCCCCCTAGGGGAGTGTTGAAATTCACATATTTAAATTCAAATAATTATATTCAAGACCTTGGATATAGGGACTTATTTTTTGTGACTCGTGTGACAGCCACAAACAAGAATTTCTAAGCTAGTGGGATTATCAAATTTCCTGGTAACCTATTACAGTTATATAACATTAGCTTTCTAGGACATATAAAAAGGCATGATACTATAACACTTCCGAGAAATTTAAGAAAAATCATATTTGGCCAACCAGATAAAGTCTGCAACATAATGTCTCGCGTGACACAAAAATGTGACTCGTGTGACTAGTCACGATTAACGAGCAAAAACATTGGAACTGTGAACACCAGTCAAAAATATATGCTCATATAACGGAAATATGGAATGTACAGTATTGGTGTTAAAATTCCAGGTAATATAGCCCATGAACAGTTGGGCAGGTACTTATACTGTTGGTACTGAAACACGTGCATTGAAGGACTCCTGTATATGGAGAAAATCCTGATTGTTCAACTTTACAGTTGAACATCTGGATGATGAAACTGGGACAGGTGATTCAACTTTAATCAAAACATCTTGAACAGAAACAGAATCAACATCGTTTGTTGCAGTTTTGAAGTTGTTTACTCCTGCTGCTGTTTGGTGGATAAATTCCAATCGGACCTGGTCAGCGGTTTCTTTGTCCAGAACTCGACCAACAAACCAGTAATGAGTTGGTTTCCAGTAGACACCATACCACATGCCTAACTCAACTTCTGTGCACACAGCTGAGGAGTTTGGTTCAGCAGTAGCTTCTGATTCGTCTTTCTGAGATGCTGATTCTACTACTTCTGAGCTGTACCTTTTAGTTATCAGGTTACTGTTGTCGTCTATCCCAACCCAGTGATACTCTGCAATTCCTCTGATTGGCTCAGCATTTTCAAATATGTCGGTGAGATTAAGAGATCTTTCTCTTTCTGTAACATTTTGGGCTGAGATAAAAGTGACAGCAACTTTGGATCCTTCAACAGCATGGACAAAATCCTTAGCATCATTAATTACACATTGCCGAGTTTTGACTTTTTCAGTTGCGCTCCATTTCAGGCATCCTCCAATTCCATCAACCGGACCCTTTCCGTGGCTTGTAGCACTAAAGTTCCAGGAGATTTGAATTTCATATCTTTCTGATAGCATTCTCATTGCTTCCATGATAAACCTGTTTTTAAACTGGCTGGCTGGTCCATCAGTCCAAATTCGAACTTCTGTGATGCCAGTGGGGATGTTCTGCAGTATTTCATCAAGAAACACAACAACTGCAGTCTTTGCATGATGCATATAATTACTAACTACCACTCAAGAGATAACTTTGCCCTTCGCCCATGTGACGGTAGTGAATAAAGTGACTTGATTCTGATTCGAATGGGCGGACTGGATTTCATCTTGTGCAGTACATGTGTAGTTTTCAGCAAAATCCATTTGAAGAACTGCTACTGTACTGCTGATAGTTCAGCCAATTCTTTATCCTCCTCATACCTTTTTGCTTGTTGACGTTTGATGTAGGTGTGTTGCATAAACTTTGGTGCCATGGAACATATGTAATTATAAAGGTCCTCAATAGTCCCAGACTCTTGCATTTTGGCCATCCGTCCATTGTTTTCCTGCCATCGCATCCATATGGCTCTGGAATCTTTAACATTATCTGGCAAAGAATATTTGGCTGCAAAGCCACAACCATTGTGTGTGCATTCTCCAAACCAACACAAATCACCCTCTGGCTCAAGTAAACAGGAGGAAGAAAACTCTGTACTGTATGATGGGATGTTAGGGATATGGCTGTGAATAGCATCTAATGCGAGAAACATGTTCTGGTGGTACACACAGGTGCACACATTAGATGGTGTTTGGGAACTCAATAATACATTTGGTGGACGTAGCTCTGCAAATTTGCTTAATCCTACCCTAATGTTTGGATTTTCTATCTTGAAAATACCAAAAGCCTCTTTGATGGTCAAAGACATGTGCCGCTTTTGTAGCTTTTCCTTCCCATTGTTGGTTCTGACTGTCACTACATCTCGCTTGCCTGGAGCCATTCGACTAATGTCATCACATACATAAAAGTTTCTGACTGCGTCTATCGACTCGGGCTGAAGTGACAAGAGATGTCTCCTCTTCACATTGTCATTTTCTATTTCACCATATTCATCAACAAGTTTCCTGATGACAATATTTTTCTTTCTTGGACTTTTTGGTGACACTTTCTTTACATCGTTTATTGCTCTGTTGAGGGAACTTTTCCGATTATATGGTTTGGAAACTTTAGTTGGGTCATGTGGTGGAGTTCTTATCCCTGCCAATTTTGCATGGCTCTTTTGTTTTCTAAATCTATCTCTCTCTCTTCTACCCTTAATAACTCTAGCTTTATCTTCCTCATTCATCATCTCAAGTGCACTTGCTTTCACCCTTCTAAACTTCCTGCTATAGTTTGCATTTTTAGCTTTATACTGGTCATACAGACCTTCCCTCTAGCTTTTCTCTTCTTTTTCTTTGTCTCTCTGCAGCTTTTAATGCTTTTTCTTTCTGTGTGGGTGCCATTCTCAATTTGTATCAACAAACAGTTACAGTGTCATAGTTCATGACTTGTCAAATTGAACAAATTTGGAAAAAAGCAAGGATTTCAAAAAAACAGTTTAGTTGCCACGGTAACCAAGCAAAAGCGGGTTGCAGCCTTGCAGGCAGTTGCAGGCTTCAGAAATCAGAATTATGAAAACCACTGATGTAAGGACAAGAGCTTATTGCATGTCATCAGAGGTGAAAGAAGATCCCATGCATAACAAGCTGAAAGTATGCATATATTGAAAGAATAATTTGGGTTGCCATGGTAACTAAAAGTGTTAGACATTTGGTTTTGCACACATATTGAGAGCTCACTTCATCTACTTTGATGTAGTCTTGAATTTTTGGAAGAACTCACCAACTTTGTTGGTGTAGTTTTACTGGAAACTGATTTCAACGTCATGACTGATAATTATGTGACTCGCGTGACCAACCTTGAGGGTGATTTTTCTTGGAAACCACCTAGTAGATACTTTTCTGATTTTTCTAGGGCATGTTTCTAAACTAAGTATACTAAGTAACCACAAAACCAAAGAAGTAGTTCAAATTGTAAAATAAGGAGGAGACTTTTTGTGTAAAATATGTGACTCGCGTGACTCAGAAATGAGGGTGTTTTCAATGTCGGCTGACACAGCCGAAAACCCATTTTATAATGCTATTCATGAAATTAGTTTTTAAATAACATGGGTAAGCTAGATGCATTAAATATTGAAAGAGTTTAGTTTTCTAGTACAAAATAAGGTCTCTTTAGTATTTAAATTAGCATTTTTCTCCAAATTCAAGCATTATTACCAACGTTTTTTTAAGCTTGTTCCCACAATGCCCTTCAGTAATTGTGGTTATTTTTTCTCATTCCACAAAGGCAAGGTATTGTAGTCCCTAAAACTGGCATTGCCAGTGATGTAATGTTAAAAATGTTTTTTTCTAATGATGTGTCATTTCCATGGAATGGCTGTAATGCTCCCAACAACACTGACATACAGATGGGCAGCAGCTAGCCTAAAAACAAAACAATATCAAATTAAAGACAAATGAAGGCACGATTCGAACTGAATAAATACAGATTGTATACAAATATGATGAGACATGTGGACAGTTCAATGTACACGTATAATGCCAATATTAAACAAGAACTGTGTGATTTTATTCGCACGGTCATAAATAAGATTTTGATCCGTGTGATTCTATTCGCACGCTCTTAAATTAAATCAAAATATTCCATCAGAGTACACAATCAGTGATTGGAATAAGAAAACTCATTATTTCAAAGACAAAATGGCCCTTACCTTCAGTTTAACACGACGGTATTTGTCAAAAAGTCTCCTCGCTCCTTGTAAACAAGAAATGTTTTTTCAGCAATTCCGTGTGCTTTACGACATTTCCCAAAAGATTGTCGTCAAGTCGACAATCGCCGAAGATCTGGACATTTATATATACATAAATACATATATACGGACACTTTTCAGGCTATAACATAGTGGTTAGCTGTGCATGTGCGGCTACCCACAAAAATTAATGGCATTTGAAGTGAAGTATGTGTGTAAGAAAGCATAGCAGGCAAATAAAATTCAGTCCTTTATAGGCACCATTGTATGCTGATTCGAACGGTTGTACTTTTATCGCTACAGCATAAAGAAAAACAAATCTTGCATTTCAGTTAAATTTATAACGTAAACAAAACAAAAATACAAGTATACAAGAAATTATAGACGTTTGACAACATAAAAGCTTATAGTTTCTGTACTTTGTGCTTTAGCATTTGACTTTGTCTTCACTCTCTGCTAATTTCAGAAGTTGAAATGGTTTTTTGTCGGCAATTTTAAGCCCGTAACAAGCTCGTAAAATGCGAAGCGATGTCAAATTTCCCATGCAGGATTGTCTCATCCTGCACGGGTATTGACCAATCAGATGGTGTGTTTCACTGTAGTTATTATATAAAATGATTTGCTTCAGTGTTAACGCATAACCAAGTTTTAAGTCGACGCATATCGCTAAACGTGCATTCACCAGATGCTGAAGTGAGAGGTACGGTGTAGTAAAGCTTAATAAGTTTGTGGACTTCGAAACACTGTTTCTTTGTGACAGGCATGGAAGTGAAGATTTAAGCAATGGTAGAAACTCGGGAAATTCATGTGATTTTCTTTTTTCTGCCTAAATTTTACATACCAAGAATTGTTGGCAGATCATCAAGTTGAACTCTCAGCATGTCTTTGTTAATCAAGGCATGTTCGAAAGTATCTATCGGATATCCCTTTTCAATCATTGACCTTAACGGGATTTGCTCTATCGTCTTTATCAAAGTAAGATCTTCTTGCTCAAACCTCCTGTTGATGCTTTCAACGATAACGTTGATTGCTTCAAAATATGATTGACGCATATTGCCAACGCTGCCACTGTGCACGGTCCCCGTTGTGTGGAGCATTTCGGTCAACATACTTTCTCCACATCCATCTTGGAACTTTTCGTTTCCGAGCACCATCAGTACTTGCTTCTTCAATTCCTGAAATACTCTTAGGTTCATCGAGGATCCGTTGAAATTCTTTATTGTCTCTCATTTCATATAACCTTTGAAGAATGTGCTGCACAGAATACAAAGCATAATCAGCAGATATGTCAACTGCCTGAAGTTCTTTAGAGAACTTCTCCAAAAGAACAATCAGCTTTCGTGTCACATTCAAATTAAACAAGGTATGCAACGAGGACAATTGGTGTTTGAGAATTCCTTCAATCCTTGCATTCGTATCGGCTGAAGTCACTAAGTCACTTACCAGCATTCCCAATGTCCTGTGAACTTTGACGGTCTTCTCAAAAACCACATTAGCTGCTTTGACCATTGTGGTCCATCTTGTCGCAGATAAGGTCTGGAGTCGAAGAACAGTTTATTCATTGCTTTCATTCTCATGCTTAAAGTCCATTTTGAACTTACTCAAACAAAAGAATACACTTTGGGTAGGGACTTACGATCGCATACAGGGACTGGCATAAATCTAATGATGTCGATAACAACGAACACTGATCTTCGCATCTTTAACTATTAGCTCATTACAATGGGCAAAACAGTGAACATAAACAGCATTTGGTGAAATCTCAACCTTTAGCTTTCTTGCTGGTGATTTCATAGCAGTCGCCCCATGAAAGCCCATCGCTGCCATGTTATTACCATCCAAGCAGGATCTCAGCAGTATATCCTTCGTGTATTTTAACAGAGCCTCAGATGACAGGCCTTCTACATATTCGAAAATCCTAATAAAATCTTCAGAAACTTTGTACTCATCAGTACATGTCCCTACACAAAATGACAGCTGGTCCTTTTTGGATACATCTGATGACTCGTCTGCAAGAATCGAATAGAAATCTTTTTGTCCAGGACACTGCCCAATAATTCTCTTCGAGCCTTTAAAACAATGATGCGTTCCTGTTCATCCAGAATATCGTGTGCTGTTGTATATCGTTTTTCGCTGAGAAGTAGTTGCAGTCCCTTATCATTAGAAGATTTATCCAGGTCAAACTGGTATATGTTGGATTATATGTTAGTTTACCCTCAAATAGCAACTCCCTGATGCAACAAAGTTTTCAGGGTGCAAAAATGCAAAAGTAGCCCTTGCCACCATAACTCTTGTTGTTCGAGAATTTGCGAGCTCAACGTGGCAGCAATCAAACATTTTGCAACATTTCTTGATGCATTTGCTGCTCAGGCATTTTTGTGAGCTAAGCTATCTTCCTGCTCCTTAAATTTTTCAGTGGCTTTCTTCCATGTATTAAATACTTCTCCATATGTGAAGTTGAATGCTCCCTTCGGCATGTCACTGTTTGCAGTGCATGTCGAGCAAAACGCCTTCTTTTCTTACCTGTGATAAGCCAACCAATCATTTTTTCCAAACAACTCTGCAAGAAAGAATCACCCATTTTTTTTTGCTATTTGTCCCGTCCTCGGTAAATACGCAGGCAATTTTCACCCAGGTTTCCTCTGTTGATAAAGTCTCAAAATCGTCATTTATTACTTGAGCGTTTGTTTCTTCTGGAATTTCTTTATTATAAGTGCTCACTTCTAAATTGCTTGTTCTTGAAAACAACAATGTCAGTTTTGACTGACCAGGCTGAACAGTCGCTTTATTAAGTGATTTTGCAGTAGCCTTTTTATTACACTTCGCTCTGGGCATTGAGAAATGCCAGGCTGAGTTGTATTTACGGCATATTTCATAGTTTGTGCGGCGAAGTTCAACAAGTATTGGAATCTGAGAGTTGACACAAAATTTTTTGTTAGAAAACTTCAATAATATATAGTACTTGCTGCATTACATTTTTTCAATATTTACAGTATTGCTTTGATTGTGTTGATATGGAAGATATAAAGTCGTACCCAAAGTTAAAAAAAAGTACAAAGGGGCAACGGTGCCCAATGGTCTACCAAAACAAAACAACGCTTTTTCGCTTTTCCATGAAATGTTGCATGCAAACATCACGAAAAATAGTTATTTTTTATCATTGTTGCATTTCAGTTGAACTTAGTTTGTCGAAGTTAATATGAAATGCCCTACTTTTCGACAATTCACAACCAAAACTGGGTCTTAAACTATAATTCTGATTCAAAATACAGTACTAAACCCGATCCATTAAGATGTCAAATACATGTCAAATTAAAGTTACAGGACACAATTGCTAGCGTTCTTCAGAGAATCCCCATTGCGCGCTTCGTATAAGTCCGATTGTTATCAAATTTTCACCAAATGTTTGTTAGTGCATGTAGAATTTCATAAAGTTATCAAGCTGATAAAAGATAAAATATATGAAATATTCGTGAAAATTGGAAATCGCGGTACCTTTACATGTTTGAGTTGTTCTCCGGCCAGCTTTCAGATATATTTGTGGAAATAGAATTTTTACACACTAAATAGTTGTTCTAAAAAAACGTGTTCGGAATTTTTTATTTCTTTTGTTTCCCTGCTATAGCGATTTCTTTGACGATTATGAAATATTTGTGATTCTTTTGAGTCAATAGCTTGTGATTCACGAAATATCCAAAGCCGAACACATTTTTGAAGCACAACTCTTCAGCTATGAGATGTTAAAGTTTCAAAAGAATTCGTTAAAACCCGCAGGAGAACAACTCAAACCCGTTAAGGTACAGCGAATTCAATCTTTTATGAATATTCCATATATTTTATTACTTTTTATCAGTTTGATAACTTTATGAAATTCTACATGCACCAACGAATATTTGGTGAAAATTTGATAAAAATTGGACTTATATCAAGCGCACAATGGCGATTCCCTGAAGAACGCTACCAAGCATGTCGTGTAACCTTAAGTTTTTATGTTAAATTCGATGAATTTACATGCAATTCAACGGAAATGCGAAGTATAATTGGTCTAAAACAGGCATAGGTTACTTTTGCAGGCTACGCTATAATCTATATAAATATACTTTAATAGAATGGACGTAAATGTTGAAGAATAAAGGCAAAGAAATCATAGATATTGACATATCGCCATAAAAATCGGTTTCACATTTTATTATTATCACTATCAATTGACAATGACTAGTAATCTAAGCACGGTACCTGTCTATTTCGGATTAAAAATTGAAAACTGTCAAATAGCTTCAATTTGTTTACTTCTGAATGCAGTTTTGTTTTAAAATATCTCACATGTTTATGGCTTCCTCATGCTGTTCCTCGACCACTCCACATGTACCCAAACGATATATTATGTTCCATCATTTATAAACTATATTCTTAGTAATTTTCACTTATTAATAGATAGTTAACCTAAAGCGCTCTGCCTCAAGCGGAAGTGAAGAACACACTTTTCGTGTGCAAAAAGCATTACTCATAACCCGATAGCCTTAACGGTATAGGATTTTTAATTTTTCATAACATGTCACTTTTGCTTTGGGCTAGTTTTTACACTTTATGCGGTTTGTACAACCGTGTACTTACTATATTGCTCTCACTTAAATTAAGAACTAAGCGGTTTCTCACTTAAATTTTACAGCAAAGTGTAAACAAAACTCAGGTATTTCGGTTTTCAATTCAATTGAGGTCGTTTTTACGATATTTCGTATGTTTTGTTGAAAAAAGACTAAAGAGAGCTGAGAGCCAACAGTCCAACACCATCTTTGGTCCGGTAGTCCGCTAAAACAAATTAAATATTAAATAGGCAAAATAAGCGGGCTGTCATGCTTGCAATAAGTATAACCGTAGAATTTCGCTACATGCAGTAACACCTCTTTCAGCCTTCACACATATGATGACTTCAGCTAACACTTGCTAATTTTTAATTAAACAAGTATACTTTATAAAAGGGCACTTTTGTCCCCCCCCCCTGCCTCCCTTGAGAAAAGGAAAGGGGGGCAAGGCCCCCTGTACCCCCCTTTCCGGCATCCCTGGATGTTGGTTTGGTGAACTAAGTTTGGACATCCTGTGGAAAGATTGACCTTATCGAATGGTATTTTATCTCTATGAAATTGGAACAATAACTCACTGCACTTTTGAACATTCAACTAGAATTTATTTTGTGTGATCCATTTTTCCAATTCATTAGCTTAAGACAGGATTTGGCAAATTCCATTTCTTGGTATAATTTCTGAGATGGTTGTGTCATCAACATACTTCCAGTGCATAACATCCATAAGCTTCATGTCAGTTATCATCAAAATAAATAACCACGTGCCCAACTTAGTACCCTGAGAGACGTCACTGGGGACAGCACCCCATTCAGAGACACAGTCCCTTGCAAGCTTTACACATTGTTTCCGACCACACAAAAAACTGATGAGCCAGTTTATAACAAAAGTCAGGATAAGCAGTAGATGAATTTTATTGATCAGGATTGAATGATCAATAAGATCAAAAGCCTTCGTATAATCCACAAGAAGAACTCGCACAGAATTTCCAGAGCCATCAGTCGCTCCAGCCCAGTTGTGTAGCATAGTAATGATTGCGATAGTTGAGGATGACCGAGGTATCCTTCAAACTGGTTAGGGTCGATGTGCTTCAGTATAGCAGGTCCAACAAAGTTTTCAATAACAAATTCTTCTGCTATTTTTGCGAGACAACAGGTAAGCGAAATTGGTGTAAGGTGTTTATTAATATCAAGCGCAACAACCTATTCTTTTGGAACTGGAATAATGTTTGCAACTTCCATAAGCTTGGCAAAGATTGATGACTGACAGAGCGGTTAATTACGTTGGAAATTAGGCATGCCAGAATTTCGGCAAATTCTTTATACACGAAATTCGGGATTGCGCCGGGACCCGGAGCTTTGGAACCACTCAAAGATTTGAGTTTTATATATTTCCCACAGTGTTGTAATGTCAAGAGGTTGCTCAGAAATACTATTTTCTTGGGGATCAGTTGGAAAGAAAGGTCAAGTTCCTTCATAGGTTCAAGAAAGGTGCTGTTAATAGCATTGGCCAAATTAGACATCGGCAGGTTATCTAAGATTTCTATCTTAATACAGTTCTGAAGACTGACTGGAAATCATTCTGCTAATGTGTTTTACTTCTCGCCGCCATTGTTCAGGGTTAGAATGTTTTAGATTTTCTAATTTTGATTTATAATAATCAGCCTAACAGTTTTTCCTTTTCCTATTATCCTATTGCGGTATAGTTTAAATAGCGTAGTATTACCGGCGAAAAGGGCATGCTGTCTGAGTTTAATAAGATACAGTAGGTCTCCATTGATCCATGGGTGGCCGTTAGGGTGCACCATAAAGCGTTTTTCAGGCAATATATAAGATAATCAAATAGACAACATATCGGTAAAGCAACAAACTTTTGTGTCAATCGAATTAAGTAAGTCAAAAAAGGCCCAGTCAATTTCGTTCAAGTGCTGTCTGAACAGAGATTTGCGTGAAGGTCTGATTTGACTTTAGGTTACAAGCTCTTGAAGAGATAGCAATCACAGAGGGATCGGAAAGACCTTAAGGTGGATAGGCAGTAATGGAATCTGTTTGATAAAGGATTAAGGTTTGTAACATAGATATCTCATATACACTAGATAGCACATGTGTATATCAAAAGTGAAGCCAAAAATCTCAGTGGTATCCCATGATAACAATAGACGGTGGCCATATTGGACATTCCCACTCATCAAAAAATGCTACAGAAAACACCAGAGTTGCAAAAAGCGTTCAAACTTCCTCCGGGCAAAATTTTCTAAGGTTGCAAACCTTCCTCAAAATGTTGTAAAGTTGGGCTTTACAAACTGAAGATTTAGTCTTGCAAATGAATCACTATTTTTTTTGGAGAGAAGGCATGTTTTCTGGAATGGATCATCATCTTATTTTTTTGTTAGTTTAGTGTTTAGGATACATTATGTAGTGTGTTGACATGAAACCTTCCTCACTGACTGCCCATTTTGCAAACCTTCCTCACGGGTAATACCCGCATACCCGTGGCTTTTTTGCAACTCTGGAAAACACTACACTTTTCTGCATTTGTGTATTAAATACTTTTTAGCTGCATAAAAGAGGACTTGTCAACTTTCTCTACTTCTGCAATAAAAAACACACAAATTATCATGCTCCTTGTCAAATCTGTGGGATGCACCACCATCTAGTGTATGTGAGATATCAATGGTTTGTAAGTACAAGGTCAAGAGTGTTTTCTCCTCTTGTTGGTATCATGACAATTTGTTTTAAACCAAAGTTTATGCAAATTTTTTTAATGTCTAAACGATTAAAATTTCCAGCTAAGATAATTCCACAACCAGGACATTCTATGCAAGTTGATAAAATTTTCCAGTGTAATGGTAGCTGGCCTCATGAACAAGAAAGCACTGAAGAACCATTAATGGTGCAAAAAAACTACAACATCAATTCCAGTCACCTTAAATATGGCACCAACCTGCTACTAAAGGTTTTTGAAAACCGTTGTCAGCAACCTGGGTGTACAAATACCAGCATAGTGAAACACCATACTGTTGGTACTATTTTTATCTTTATCTGCTCTTGTCCATCGGGACATGAATTTAAATTCTGTTCTTCCCATGAAGTAAAAGGAATATATACAATCAACATGCAAGCAGCAGCCTCGATCTTACTCTCAGTAAACAGTTTCAACAAAACTAAAAGAACCTAAATTTACAAAATCCATTAAACTACAGGGTGTATAAAAAAAGTAGACAAATCCGAATTCGCTCTCTGTTTCGCGAAGTGCCTTAATGTACGATGTTTTGTATTTGAAATAGATTGTTTTGGTACTTACAATCTAGAATAAACCTGAAAAATGAGAAATTTAAAACTTCAATACCCGGGGGGGGGGGGGGGGTTCTGTCTTTTACGGCAATTTAAATATGCCTTGCGCACAAAACTTAAATGCTTAAAAGTAATTTTGACAAGTTAGATGGAAGATTTGTCGGGTGTTGTATTGTTGTACGAAATTTCAGAAAATTTGCTCGAGTCTAAGCCGTTCAAAACGTCCATATTTTTAGCAAAATTAGCTTTGTGCATGTTAGCCTGAGTATCAGGCCGTACGAAAAAGTACGGCCTGACACAAAAGCATGCAAATTTCCGGTTTCTTCAGTCCAAAATCTGGGCTGAGCGCTGATTGGTGGATAGTAAACTTCACCGGAAGTGAACAAAAACATGTCGATTTCACATTTCGAATTTCTTATCAAAGTATTACTAAGGCTATTAGACTGAAGTTTTTGTTTACTTTTATCACCCTTTTTTGTGCTTTTATGGCATACGATCAATTCAAAGTCGCATTGGAGGCGGCCCTTAAGCTTTTTCCGAAGATTAACTTGAAAGAAGAGCAAGAAATTTGTATTCGAAGCCTAATTGTGGATAGAGTAGACGTTCTAGCAGTTCTTCCAACAGGATACGGAAAAAGTATCATCTATCAAATACTGCCTAAGGTTATATCTGAGTTAAGATACAATCAGATAGGAGAACGAAAGACAGTAACTGTTCTCGTTGTCAGTCCACTCGAGCAGATACGCAAGCAGCAAGTGGAAAGACTTAATGCAAGGGGAATCAAATCTGCCTCACTCGAGGATGTTCATGTCTGTGACGACACAATCCTTGGCGAATATGAGATCCTTTTTGGAAGTGCCGAACTGTGGTTATCAGATAAATGGCTGAAGAACTTAAAATGTGGATACCTTAACAAATCAGAAGAATTGGTTGTGGATGAAGTTCATACAATTCAGACATGGTAAGAATTATTTTGTAGATTTTCCAATTTGGCTTATCCAAGCGGTACCATACATTGCCTTGCTTGCCAGTTGCCAACAGGCGAAATGTCACAAAAAATAGAAAAAAATGTACCTGTATAGTAGATCTCTCCACATATATGGGTGTGGGGGTCCCAACTGTGTTTTTTATTGCTAAATTTCTGCCTCAATTGTTTTAATAGGGGAACTGGAGAGAAAGGAAAGGTTGCCTTGCGACAAGCATTTGGGCGTATTAATGTTTTGCGTTCTTTCTTGGGTAATAAGCCTGTCTTGGGGCTTACAGCAACTGCAGATAAGTCAATGCGACAGCAACTTTGCAAACATTTAAATTTTAAAGGGCACAAGGAAATTCTAGTCAGCCCGAACAGGCAAAATATAAGATTTACAGTTGCAAATGCTGACAAGAATCTTTTATGCTTTGACTGGCTAGTTACTATTCTGAAGTCACTTAAAGAAGATGCACCCTTTCCCATAATATTCTGCCACACTGTAAGTGATATTGTACTTGTACTGAGTTCATTTATGGCTAGGCTTGGTAAAGATGCATATGTTGATGGAACTGCTCAAGAGAGTTGTCTTTTAGGGGTTTATTATTCTGCTACATCAGAGTCTGAGAAACAAAGAATAACAAAATCATTTAATGGTGCTGGAACAGTAAGAGTGGCTATTGCTTCAACATCTTTAAGCATGGGAGTGGATTTTCCACATGTGACCTATGTGATCGACTTTGGACCTGGTAGAACTGTTGTAGATCATCTACAACAGGCAGGAAGAGCTGGAAGAAATTCTGAGCAATCCTTTAATATAATCTATTATCATGGAAAACACATCAGGCTTTGTGAACAGTTGATTAGAGATGTGATAAAAAGGGAAGATCATTGCGTACGGGAACTTCTTTTATGCCACTTCACTAATAGAAGAATGGTTGTTCCAACAATAAAGCATAACTGCTGCAGTAGATGTCATAGAATATGTTCATGCAGTACTGATGGAAAATGTGTGAAGCCATTTTACAAGTTTGATCATATTGTGGCTGATGAGATCACAAATAATGTAAACACTAATCAGCCTATAACACGACATGTAACAGATGATGATAGAACATGTCTTAAAGAGGCCTTACAAGAAGTTCAACTTTCCCTTGCTGTAAGTGCTGGTGTAACTTTATTCGATTCTTCGGGCCTTATTACACATGGATTTTCAGACAATATAATTGAGTCAAGATCTTTAATATTCATGACCTGATGGAATATGGATTTATTTCATCGATTCATTTGGCACTTGTGGTACTTTATAATATTGCTACATTAACAGTGCCTGTGTACAACACAATTTTGAATGCTACTGCCACTCTACACCAGATTGGACAATGTACTAATGATCATACCTCATCTGACAGTGATGAATGATGTACATTTGTATGTTATTTCTTACTTATTGATTTGTTATTTTATATTTAGCACTGAAATCAATAAGGCTTACTTTCACCAATCACTTTTTGGGGTGTCAACAAATTACAGATTACTGTTTGGTGGCTTAAAATTTTTAAAACCTGGATAATATCTTCCAGGAATACAGTCAAATACTTTCCCTTGCAACAGATCTGTTGCAATGGACTTGACAGATTCATCACTATTTTTGAGACCATAGTAACCACTGCGATGTGATTTTTCACATTCTTGATAAACAGTTTCAATCACTGTATTTGTTACTGTAATGCTTTGTGCACATTGCTGGGCAGCTGCTTTGGTGATTTTCCCACCCATTGCATTCAAGATTTTTTTTACATCTAAGTTGAGATGTTCCATATGAAGATCTAGTGGAATGTTTCCTGCTTTTTTCCCTTTCTTATTGATGAATCGATTATGCACAAGCAAATATGCATCCTTTGCTGACAGCATTGCATTTACTTTTGCAAAAAATAGTAACAAAGCATAAGCATATTTTGTATGCTTGAATTTGTAATTGAATAGCAAAACTATCTTGAAGCATCGCACAAGTCGGCTGCCATCCCCTTCTTTTATTGCATCCATCATATTTAATACTAGGAGTCCACATTGTAATCTTGCATTATGGTAGTTGTAGATGTTGTCATTGGAATTATTTGCATTGTTATCTTCATGACTGAGTAGTTCTTGTTCATCTCCCAATGCATGTGAATGTTCCTCTTGATGCACTTGTTTTTTCATGTCTGTACAAAGAATTGTAATTTAAAAAGCATTTTTCACACAAATATAAGCATTAAACACTAATTAAAATGGTTAGCAAGATTGAGAAAACAACAAAACTCCCTACAAAAAGTATAAAATCATCTTGCATTGTTTTACTTTGTATAATTTTAGTTAGTTTATAAATTAATTAAGGTTTGTAAAAACAGCACATAAATTTATGTTTCCACAAAAATCAACTGATGTTATTCACCATGCAAAACTACAAAGAACTTTATATAACTAAGTTTATATTACACAAATATTGGATGTTTCCTTCTTTATATTGTCAAGTACCTTTTTCGTGTTGCATTCGTGGTGAAAACATATTTGCAGTTTTCATTCCTGCACTTGTAATAGCCCAAGCTGTCTCTGTCATAATCACCATCATTCTCTGTGTCTATTTCTGGATGTTGAGATAGTTCATGTCTGTAATTTATGCCACAAAATTTGAATAAGATATTTATCTTGATCTACATATATGTATTTTTTCTCTAATGTGACTGTATGTATGTGTTTTGTTAGTGTTGGTAATATTATTGTTTTTGATCATGCATTGTTGACCTAAGATCTTAGCATATTATTATCATGTTAAAATCTAACAAAATGACACACTGTATATTACTAGAATACCTGACTCTACTTGAATGTAAAGAAAATATAATTTGACAACTGGGGCTATGGCAGGGAAAGCCTTCCCTGTGAGCTGCATCAAGGTTGCTAACCCTATCAGTAAAATCTTCTTGCTTTAACACAATATCACTTAGGAACTCCTTGGCCTCTGCCTGCAACCATGTTGACTTCTCTTCCACTGTCCACACATCTGCATCAGCAGGGATTGGTCTCTTTCTAGGGATTTCTGTGAGATACATACACAATTAGAATAGTTTTTTATGCATGCAATTTCACAGTTTGTGAACTTGGGCTTTGAATAAGAATTTATGATGTCAAGACTAAGTAAGTTTACCTTCAAAATTGTCCATCCCAACAAAGCCCATCCACTTTGCAATAACATGTGCCTCAGTTTCTCGATCAATAAATTCTTTATATGAATTATAGTTCTTATCAGGCCCTTTTTTTGCATTTGTTTTCCCACATCTGTTCATTGATGCATAACTGGTTCCTATGTTAGCAGCTGATTCTTCTTTGACAAACAAATTGAACATAATCTTAAATAGAAATTTTATTATAAACCTTTATCCAGATGCAAATTTGCAGTTAGGGGTTTATATTCCATGCCTTAATTATATATTAGCCCAATTAGTGCAATGTATATACCTAAGCTTATATGTAGGGTGCACTTATTGGGCTAATATGTAATTATGGTATGGAATTTTAAGCCATTATTTATTTAATAGCTTTGGTTTATTTTGTCTAAAGTGAATAGCAGACCCTTTTGCTTTGTTAGATTAACATTCTGACCATTAGGAAGTTTTTTCCAAGATGCCAATCAGCAAAAGTAGTTTCAAACCCATCCAAGCATTCATATGGTGTTTCTGCAAGGCTATTTGCTAACTGTGCATTCCTAGCCCTTTCTTCGGTCAGCTGGTCACCATCTAGGAAAATCTTCTGTAGTACTTGTCTCTGATTGTTGACTTCTGCAGTTGGAACAAATTTGCCTTGAACATTCTTCAAAATCTCAGCCATTTCAGCTGCATTGTTTGAGTTTAGGAATTCAAGGCCTAGGGAACACTATTAAAAAAATACATGAGATGAGTGCGTTTGAAAGTATAAAATGACTTACTTTTGAAGTTCATATTTCTTGGGCATAATTCAAGTTTAGACTTTGCAAACATGACTTTTAATTTTGTTCCTTTTCCTTTCACTACAAATTTATTTATAAAAGAATAATTCCTCATATGTTGAGCCTAATTATTGAGCTATCTTTTTAAGGACCTTCTGGCTATAAACCAAATAATGGAAATATAAGAAATATACCACATATTTACCACTTCAGACTTCTTTTTCATGTCATCTGCATGTTTATGATGGATATGCCATGTAACTGAATTGGTGAAACATTCATAAGCTGGGAGGTACTGCACAATAATTCTTGGAAGAAGGAATGTCAGGTCATTTAACAAGGCAGTGTGGACTTCTGTAGTTGGAAGAAAATCACTCATGTGTAGGTCAGCTAAACTTTTCTGTGGGCTCTCATATGGCAATTCATTACATGTCACCCTGTCCTTGACAGCATATATCTGAAACCAGTGCTGTGTTTTGTTTGGAGTTTTGTGATTTTGAATTCTAGCTGTCTGCTCAAGATCAAGGTTGTCTCCAACAATCCTATTTTAAATTATTAAAAAATGAGCAATAAAAAAGTCGCCTAATATGTATATATACAGGGTGTATAAAAAAAAGTAGACAATTTTGAAACGGCTCTCAACCTCGCGAAGCGGCTTGAAGTATGAAGTTTTTTATTAATGTAGATTGCTTGGGTATTTACGGTGTAGAATAAATGAAAATATTCTGAAATTTAAATGTTTCAAACCCAGGGGTGTGCGTATTTTGAAGCACATTAAAAATGGCTTGCGCACGAAATTTAAAGGCTTAAAAGTAATTTTGAGTCGGTAGGTAGAAAATATGTTAGGTGTTTTATTGCTGTTGAAAATTTCAAGTAATTTGATTGAGTTTAAGCCACTCAAAACGTCGTGTGAGCGTATATTTTTTCTCAATAAGAATCGTTTTTCTGAAGAAATGTTCCAATTTTAATTAAATGTCCCTTAGGAGTTGTATACAAATTAAATAAATACATAAATTAAACATGCACAAAGCTAATTTTGCTAAAACTATGGAAGTTCGCTCGACTTTTGAAACAGCTTAGACTCGAGCAAATTTTCTGAAATTTTGTACAGCAATGCAACACCCGACAAATTTTCCATCTACCAAGTCAAAATTACTTGTAAGCTTTTAAGTTTTGTGCGCAAGGCATATTTATATTGCCGTAAAAGACAGAACCCCCCCCGGGTATTGAAGTTTTAAATTTCTCATTTTTTCGGTTTATTCTAGATTATAAGTACCATAGCAATCTATTTTAATAAAAAAACATCGTATATTGAGGCACTTCGCGAAGCAGAGAACGATTTCAGATTTGTCTACTTTTTTTATACACCCTGTATATATGTATATATGTATATATAATATATATATATATATATATATATATATATATATATATATATTAGACCCCCCCCCCCCTTTATAAGCCTTCTAATAAACCCCCTTTGTTAAACAATGTGTAATGAGTATGCAGTCTTCATTGTACAAATATTTGCATCTGTATACTATACCTGTAATATGGAAGGTTTTTCTGTTTTAGTGAATGTAATGCATCAAGTATATATGTGTTTTCATGAATGTTGCCAAATGAAAGGTTTTTACACAACTCAAAAGTGTTCGTATCGAAATACAGGCATTTTTCTGCGGTTTCCTTGGAAAAGTCGATTGAGCACAATTCCATGTCATATTTGCTCTGGGAGAATCGAGTCTGGGATGACAAAACTTCATCTAGTAGATAAACTTGCTTTCGACTAACATCGACTTCAGCCTTCCAAGACAGAATTTCGTCGGCAGAAAGGTTTGCAGCACACTGAAGTTGGCTACGAATAGTATTGGGGTGACTGACGAGACCAAGTCTGTGAAACAAGTCAATGATTTCAGTTTTGCAACATCCTTTGCTGAGAAGCAAATTGAGTCGGTAAATAAAATTGGAACGCTTGAGCCATGTATTCAGAAGGGCCGAGAACGCAAGAATTTGTTTATTTTTCAGGAATTTGGTTTTGGTATGACTATTACTTGTTGCAGTGACTATAGAATGGGTTAGTGGCAATCTCTCGCTCATTTCCAGTAAAAAGTCATCGCTTCTGAAGTCCTTCAAACTTAAGGGATTGCCATTGTACTTTGCCATGGATTTGCCTTTGATATAACTTCTCATTTCCCTCTTTATTTCCAAAGTTACGGCTTTAACGATTTCTCGGCGAAACGGCAGAAACTTTAAGGCAGAATTGGCTGCGGCTTTGTTATCTTCGAGACAAATTTGTTTGATCATTGTCCCTTCAAATTTGTCCTCGCAACTGCGCTCTTTAACTCAACCCGAGGTTGGATAAGCAACAAAAATCTGAAAAATAATTGAATACTTTGAAGATCAAAATCGCAAAACGTTGTGACAAAATTATGCGGAATGCTAATTTGGTAATGTAAACAAAAGAACAAGTGTGTAATTTCGTAATTGGTACTGTAACATGTACATAAATATTTTTAAAATAGTTACAGAAATAAAACTTACATACTTATTATTAATAACATACCACCTTCTGTCAACTGCGACGGCACGAAATGTGAAATGTACAAAATTACAAAATAAATGTCAGATTGCTTTGTCAATTTCATTTCAAGTGTTCTGGACAAATTATGTTCTGAACAAAATGTTAGCATCCACTGAGTAACTATAAACAGTATTTAATCTGTCTGAAAAATATGAAGGATGTATTCAGATATATATAAAAAAACTTTAACAGAGTTGATGTTAAACAATAAAGATCCTACCTTCACTATTGGCCGTAAATTGCATTCATCAGGTGTATCAGTTTGTATGTTCATCAGATTAAGTATTTCTACATTTAAAGATGAATAATCGCCAGGTGCATCATTTACGTTCTCAAAAAGTGCTTTTCTAGTTTTACTCGCTTTCTTTTCATTAAGTGATGGATTTGCAGATGTGAATCTTTGCCGTTTAGATTCCGAAGTTAATCCAGTAGGAGATCGTTCAAGCGAACGTGTACGATTATGTTGTACGGTAGGATCTGAAGCGACGAGGTTTGCAAGCGTCTTCTGTAACTCTGAGAATAGTTTGTAGCAGTTTACTATTTTCCTAGAACATTTCTTGCAAGCGAAATGATCACATTTTTGATCCGCTCCATTCAAGACAATTCCTAACTTTAAAGTGTACATGAAATGAAATTTTTTTTTCGTTTTTTTAATGCTTGCCATTTCTTAAACATAAAAAAAGGGAAAAACTATTTGAGAAATTTTAAAAAAGGACGATTTTGCATCGTAGAGTGGTCACAGATGAACTGAAAATTTGTACTTGCTGACCTTGGAGACTGGGATCGAAAAATGACGTAGAAACCTTGACATGCTTGAGACGCACCAAATAAACAACAATTGCATTATTTATAAATATATTGATTAAAAATGTCCTCAAGCGAATCTAGCGAACACGAAAGGTCTTCACAATCAAGGTCAAATTCGGAAAGTGAAAACGGTGATTCTAGTGAATTAGATATAGTTGTGAGTGGAATAAAACCTTACGAGAACAAACGCCTTGCTAGTTCGAGCGATGAAGACAACGACTCTCAACTCGACGAAGATGGTCTATCACCGTCTGCTCTGTGTGCCAGATTCAAAGACGAAATTACCTTGGATCAGTGGTATGTTTATTTTTAATTAATGCTTATTACATTTTTAAACACTATGGACTTATATTTAATACTTATATATCACTTCTGGCAGGTGTAAATGTCGCCAATGTTGTACCGAAAACCTCCAAAATCCGAGAGAGTGTAGATGTTGTCACGAGGTTCCAGAAGCTTTGCACAAGCTATTATTTGACGGATCGATCGAAAAGTTTAAATGTGTGACGCAACACGCAGACTATGCAGCTATGACTAATCAAACAGTGCTAACTCAAGTTGGGCCTATGTTGAAGGACAGGAACGGGAAAGGTTACCGTCGCCGTACTGGTCAGTCTGAAAACGAGTAGGTCACAAATAATTTGTTTTCAGATTGATAAACAATTTAATATTCCTAGGTTAAAGTTGACTTATACTATATCCCAATGTAATGGGCACTACATGTAAAACAAACTTACACCTGTGCAAAACAGGCCCTCCAAATTCGAGCGTGAATTGAATCAATCGTAATTTTCGAGGCAAGCCCATGGACAAGGCTTTGTAAACGTTCCATGTATCACGTGTATTTTTGAATTTGTTTAGTTTATTGCGAGCTATTGCATATCGATGGTTAATTCGGTGGATTTGTGGCAGTATGGGCTGAGATAATACACGGCCATTGCCAGCATGTGTTTACAAGAATATTAGACAGCGGTTTTCTGTATCCCATAACCAAGCAACAGGTTACCAGTCAGCCAAAGCAAGGAGTTGAATTCGTCACAACCACAATGATTTATAAGAATATTTTGTTGAAATTGTGTTTTAAAAACTTTCCCGCTAAACATTAAAATTACAAGTTAAGTATAACTAAAACATGTACATGCTAGTTGTTTCATCGAAAAATGTATTTATATATAAATAATAGTATTATAATATATATAAATAATAAATAGTATATATAATATGAATACAATATTTAGTCATAGCAGCCCAGGTTACAGGTTGTCACACTTGTTGTATCCTTTAAATTGAACAACCTGTAAGCTGGGCTGCCTGCGATTTATTTGGTTTGTCTTAACCATGAACACAAATTAAACTCAACTCAACTATCATCTGGTGTTAAATAATGAAGTAGGGTGCAACCAGATGCATTAATGCACTTAAAGAGTTAAGCAATACCATGTCAGAACAGATATCTAAAATCAAATGAAAATATTGGGATCATGGTATAATAACCCTTCAAGTAGCAATACATTGTGATATACTTTAATATTTACTTACATTACTCTGTATAATGTGAAAAAATGAATGCAGCCTCTCCATGGGTTAACATTGACCACCTAACTAAGTCAAAGGACAGGAGCTTCGAGGGTGACCTTTTTTTGGTTGGCCACATTTCTTGCATGTGGGAGACTTTCTCTTTCCAGTTTTGTTTTTGGCAGCTGCCTCAGCCTTAAGTTCTCTTTGTAAGGCTTCTTGGTCTTCCACTGTAAAGATGCACAGTTATGAATTATGTATACTGAATCATTCTCTGTGCATGATAATTTATCTGCCATCATCTGCCAAGAAGGCATTTGCAACAGCTCATTTGTGCACAAAAGCAATTATTCTATCAAGTTTATAATTGTATAAACTGTAATTATATAATTATATTATTATAAGTTAGTGATTATATTATAAGTAATAGTATGGCATTCGGGAACTTTCACGAACCTTCGATTCAATGTTTCGTGTACCTCTGGGGTTTACTAGAACATTAAGTTTTTCAATTCGTGCAGTAATTTTCTGTACGTTTTGGCAGGTGCCTTGCATGGATCTTTGAGTCTTTCAATTTTTTTGTACATCAATTTTTTTGTACATATGCCTTTAGACCCTAATAAAGAAGATTAAAAAATACTAACCAGCAGGATATAATTCTGTGGCTGTTCTTGTCATTTTTTGCTCTTTAGCTCTTATTGCTTCAGCTTTGCTTTTTCTGTCACTAAACTGGGAAGTGAGTGATGGTGGAGTTTTGGCAGCATATTTTTCTGTCACAGATTTCAAGGCTTTAACATCTACTGCACACATCGAAAAAAGCAATGCCCTCATTTCTTCAACATAATCTGAAAAAATTAATGGTACCACTATATATATAGATATATACACTTACACAACAAGGTCATTTTCACGAGTCCTCATATTTGTGACTAATTCGCATGTGCAAATGATTTAACAGTCAACTAGCTGAGTCAACATGAAATAAACATAAATCATTATAATCTTACAGAATGTATTCAGCAATGTATAGATAATTTGGTTTTGTGC
This sequence comes from Muricea muricata, assembly GCA_963855995.1. Classification (NCBI taxonomy): domain Eukaryota; kingdom Metazoa; phylum Cnidaria; class Anthozoa; order Malacalcyonacea; family Plexauridae; genus Muricea; species Muricea muricata. The sequence goes on along the minus strand of OY979716.1, from coordinate 49,054,987 downwards.
TTACTATATGTAGGAGATACAGCAACCTTTCGAACAACTTCTTCCCCCATCTTATACTTCGGATATATTATCCTAACGGAGTTCTTTCCATCCTTGCAAACATGTGCACTTCTCTGAACATTTTCATTGAAATGGAGTGCTGCTACTATGTGCCTAATATGAAACAAGTTATTTTATTGTTCATCTCCAACATTACTGTTCAAAAATGGATAAGTTAAGTAATTAAGGATTATCAATAGATTAATTGTTACCTGCAATACGACCCCAGCCAACTAAAACAAATCATTTTCGGATGCCAATGATTTAAGGTTGCATGGTATCCTTCGAGACTACTAGTTTGGGCATCGGGCGATAGCTTCTTGATATCATTTAGGAGCTTTGTTTTCATCAGGGCAGCATTGAGTTTTTGATATGCTTTTGTTCCTAGAAAATGAAAAAAAAAACAAAATGGAAAACACATCAAATCGAGCCGATTTTCTAAACCTACTTTTAAATACCATTGTATATCCACTTGCGACGGTCGATCTCACCATGTAGACATTTTTTAAACAGTGGATCTGGGTGGTTTTCATGTACATTTGTTACATGATTCATGAAAGACTTCCACTTAGCTAGGATCAATTCTTCAAAGCCTTGTTTTGTTGACGTAGCACACCAGTAAAGATGGTTACGAATTGCTTTCATCCATTTTGCTATCTTTTTGCATCCTTTCTCCTTGCTTAATTTCAGAAGGACCTTTTGGATAGATCTAGCAACATGCCAAATATCATAGAAATGTGAGGTGTTTGGTTTGTTTTCACGAATCCATTTGGCAATTCCTCTATGGCGGTCCGAAATGAATACATGAATATTAATCCCAACCCGTGCCAAGTAATCAAAAGCCCTCTTTGCACCCTCCAGTTCCATAGGTGAGCTGCCACCTGTTTCATTTGCCTGAAAGAACAAGGAACATTCTAGATTGATTTACTAACAAGAAACATTCCAGATAGATTTACTAATTAATGTACATGTACATATACACTGTCAGATTTATATTATGCAGCAGTCATTCATTGGAGTTCCTAAACACTCAGTGCTACCGATGGTACTAGTTGAGTTTGGTTGCATAAGGAAAAAGCCCTCAAAAATCATAGGTTACCCATTCAAAATTTGAGTCACCTGATTTAGAGACTGTAACATAAAAACCTGACCAGCAGCACTAGTAGTGAGCTAACTAAAGTATATTAACAACAATACCTGAAGAATTTCAAAATGCACAATTTTAAGTGAAGTGCTACAAAACATGGTGTATGATCCGTATTTGGCACTGTGGCCCATGGAATCAAATCTTCCATCCCCACACCAAATTGTATCTTTCATTGTTTTGACCTTTTCTACCAGCACAGCTTGATATTCTTCCCAATATTTGAGTATCACAGGCAACAAGAATTTGTGTTGGTGTATAAAATATGTGCGAACATTATACACACAAAGCCCCATGTGCTTAAATACAAGTAGGACCTTGCTCACAGATGCCCCTGCCATTAAAATGGCAAAGCTAAGTATAATGTTTCCAGCTGGGTATTTCCCAAGAACCATCGGTTGTGATTCCCATTTAAAAGCTTTTTCTCCACACTTTTGACAGTGCTGCCATACCGTCACCTTTGTACCATTACGATTGACACTTATGGATGGTTTGCTTCCTTTACATTTAAAGCAGAACATTGTAAACAATTGCACTAACATGCTCATGAAAACAATGAACTTAGGTTCTTCATGGACCGGTTGTTGTGCTTCAAACCTATTTTAACAAAAGTAAAACATGCTCACATAGTGAAAAAAATTTACATGGTGAAAAAAACATTTAACATATAAAATTGTCAAAGAAAATTTGGTCATGTAAACTGGGCCTAGCAACCTCTACCACATATGAGTAAAATCCTGTGGCATCAGCAAAGTAAGGTGCATTGGCTCATAATAAGTTAACACGAAATATTGGCAAATGAGTTTGGTAATATCTTAAATTCATTCCAATGTTTTCCTGCTCCATGTAATATTGTGGAAACATTGGGTGCAAATTACATGTAAAGTGCCTACTTACACCTGTTTGGTCTGCATGAACTTATTAACTATTATTTTGAAACTGTATGCATAAAATACAATACAATATCAAATGCAATTAACAGTTGTGTACCTGACTTCATTTCGAGATCTCTTGCTTTGGTACTCTTCAGTTTCTTCATCATCATCATCATCTTCATCACTATGGTTTTGTTCATTTCCACAGCAATCATCAGCAGTCCAATCAGGATCGTGCATTAAGTGTGATGGATTTTCAGCAACAGATGCCTCATCATCAATATCTTCATGACTATCAGTGTCACAATTGCTGCCATTGTCACCATTGTTGTTCTCAATTTCTTGTTCACTATCACTGTCTTGGCCATCTTCCAAATCTGCTTTCATCTTATAAACTTTCTGTTATAAATAGAAATGTATATATGCATCTTTTAACCCATTTAATATCTGATATTTTACTCTACAGCCCTGCTTTGTTGTTTCATAATGCATCTAACAATAGATGATTTTACTCATGAAATTAATCAAAAAATAACCTTTTAGGCCCTTAATCTTTGTATGAGCAACCACAATAGGGCTACTGTAAGCTTTCCCCTAACCTCAACCCTAGCTGCCTACACATTTACCAAGAAATTGCTATATATTATCATTGAGCTACATACTTAGTTTTCAGTAAACCTGCTGTATATAGGTTTAAAACTTCTCCTGTATAAGTAAACCTGAATATTTAAAACTAGTAATTGGGTTAATGGCATTCATACCAGCACAGTCTGCAACTGCTGCACTTTATCTTTGAAACATTGTACGCTATTTTTTAAATGGTTATTCTTTCTGCTTAGCAGGTAACATTTCTTCCTCAGTCCATTGCAGTCATAACATGTTCGTTTTGGTGTGGAGTTAGCTGCATATTCTACAGGAGTGACTGAAGGAATTGACCCTACACAGGTGCTGGTAGTTTCATAATTAAAGTTTGAACTGTTGGCTGTGTTGGGAGGAGTGGATGTTAGCTCTGGTTTAGGTGTACTTGTGGGAACAGAAGATGTTGTTTGAGCTTCTACATTGGTGACATCAGAAGTAGGGCATGTTTCAGTGCCAGTAGATCCATCAGGTGAGCTTAGACAGTTGGTAGAATTACTTAATGCCGTGACTTGAGAAGAAGTTAATTCTCTCAGTATCTGTGAATAAGCACGATACAAGTTGTTACACACAAGTATCTGAGTACGAACAAACCAGAGTAATCACAATTTCGACACAATCAGGAAACCTTCCTGTAAGATAATTCCACATGGGCATGGCAACATATGTCATTTATATACGACAACGAACCCTTGCTAAATTTCTGCTTGCTTTAACTCCACATACATGTTTTAAGGCTTCGTAAAGTTTTATGAACAACGAAATGAATATTAAAAACATTAGTGTACTTACTTGTCTACGTTGACGTGCACTGGGTGTTTTAGGCATTTCTGGCGTTCTCCCCGCAACATCCTTTGTTGGAACTGATCCCTTGATTAGATATCGTTTAAATCTTGGCGGTTGCTCCATATTTGGAAGATCAACGAAGGAAACTGGCCTGTTCTCATAACAGTTTTCATCAAAGTGCACCGAACATAAACACGACTTGTTTGATGGCACGAAGTTTTTTCTTTGTTTTTGAACAAAATTTGTCCATTTTTTCCTGACAATTTCGTCTTTTGGAAAGCAGTGCATTGAAATAACTTCACTATAGCTACTATTTTTACAACTGACTTTGTTAGGGCCGCCAGCAACACAATAATCGCCTCCTCGCTTTCTCTTAACAATATTACTTGCCGCCATATTATTTACATATGGCGCGGGCTTTCTGTCAAGGTTCCTACGTCACAAAACAGGGGGTGGAATGTGGCCGCGCGGTAAAATGGACAACTTTTAAAAGCCAAGTAGCCTATTTTGAAGGCTAGAAAATCGGTCTTAAACGTTACTTGAAACAAATTACCTTCACTATTTAATCTTATTAATACTTCTTAAAGATGATGGTAAGTAATTATGTTTCGTTTCATATACACTTTAACAACACGTTCGAAAGAATCAGTGATTGTACACCCAACGCGGCACAAAACTCCTTGTTTACTGTTTCTGAAAACAGCGGGACGGGGGAAACACACGACCCGTCCGCCTTGCGAGGGTTTTGTCCGCAAACTTTGCAAAGTCTCATTTAAATAACAGTTTAGTCAATAAAATCCTTGCCTATTTACTTTCACTTGGGATAATAACAATATCTCGCAAAATCGTACAATACGCTCGTATTTGTAATGACCGGAAGTGATTTTGATTGGACAATTGATCTGTCAATCAAGCGTGCTGCTAAAAGGGGCGAAACAGCGTTGTCATAGTAAGTGTGTCAGGCTTTATTTTTCCCCCAGCACCCCCCCCTAAAAACAAGAAAAATAAAGCCTGATACTCAGGCTATGTGCATGTCTAATTTATGTATTTACTTAGTTTGCATAGAACTCCCAAGGGACATTTAATTAAAATTGGAACATTTCTTTAGAAAAACGATTCTTATTGAGAAAAATATATGTTCGCACGACATTTTGAATGGCTTAAACTCAATCAAATTTCTTGAAATTTTAAACACCAATAAAACACCTAACATATTTTCTACCTACCAGCTCAAAATTACTTTTAAGTCTTTAAATTTCGTGCGCAAGCCATTTTTAATGTGTTTCAAAATATGCACACCCCTGGGTTTGAAACATTTAAATTTCAGAATATTTTCATTTATTCTACACCGTAAGTACCCAAGCAATGTATATTAATAAAAAAACTTCATACTTCAAGCCGCTTTGCGAGGTTAAGAGCCGTTTCAAAATTGTCTACTTTTTTTTTATACACCCTGTATAAGGTAAAGCTGCAACATGTTTACAACATTCACCCTGTCCAGACATGCAAGAACATTTTGCGTGAACTTGGGGGCAATGTTGTCAGGAAGTGTTCAGCGGTTTTTCACCAAATTGTGTTCTAGTTTTTCGTATGTAAAAGGAAAATTTTTTAGAGATTTTGCCCATCCTATACATTTCCCATTCAAAGCACTGCTAACGTCTGCATTGTTGCAGCCCTACTGTGTTGTACTGCCAATAATATCCATTAGAGCACTAATGATATTATCGATATCATCTTTGTGACCCGTCAAAGAGCTTTAAAAAAACTAGTCTTGTCAAGACTGGTTCCGGAGGGTAAAATATCGCAAGAAGTGTTAGAGCTTTCACAATTTTCTACAGCAATCACAATTTTCTACAGACAGCATTTTTAAGTACTAAGGCCAGACTTCTTTGCTCGCTTGTTTACATAATGACATCATTATGGGTATGGCCTGGATTGTGTGTGGATTGCGCTATTTATTACATTATGTCTGTGATGACCATCAATAGCTTGGTGGACAATGTGGTCATGATGCTGGTGTTCATGACAAAAGCTTATCTTGGTTTGACCAGAGCGATAAGGATTTCATCAAATTGCAGAAGATTATTTTGAACCCGTAATTGCTTACTAGCTTCAAATATTACACTTGATTTAGGTAGATTTGTATTTTAACATTGATTTCGCATGTGCTAATGATTGTGCACACATCAGGATTCTTATTTTTTTTACTTTTCAGGCATACTGGAAGCATTGAATGTGCCAATAGTATGGTATAATCCAGATTGGAAAGTTTGTCTTGCGCAGTCGAGATCTCGGTCACGCAAAATTTTTCACGTATCAAATTGTATCAGGCGTGCAAAATTTTTGCTGAGGCGTGCGTGAAATGAGAAATTATGCAATTTTCCAGGAGCGCGCGCGAAATTGTGCACCTAAAATTTATGCTCGCCTAAAATTTATGCCCTCCTATATATGCGTGCTCAAAATTATGTGAGCCATGTGGACGCGGCAGGACGCCGAGAGCGCGTATGTGGCACAATTTTCCCATGCGCTATTCACGGCAACAGCAATTATGCAGATCTACTTCCAATCGGTTATCAATTGGCCAATCATCAACTTCATTCATTATTCATAACGTAAATCTGATTTGTGATGACAGCCACCAACTGCCTCAAGACGCCTTGGGTCATATTGCGAACTTTCGGTATAGCATTTCAAGGAGAACATCGATTATCAACGCGAAGAACTAAATTCAGTATTCCCTGAAAAAGTGACACTTTGGTCATGGAATTCTTCGTGTTTGAGGTAAGTTTTTTGCATCTATTCCTACCAATTGTTTGTCGTTTTTCTTTGCGTTTTATGCCATAGTGGAATCGAGGCACGTTCCGCCACAGATCTGTGGCGTACAGGTTATGTAGATTTATTTCCGCCAGCGTAATTTTGTATTATATTCTTGAGATGCGTATAAAATATTTAAATATATGGCGTAAATATCTAAAATTGCAGGATCAGGCAAATGTCAAATGGGACTGGACAAATTTGTTCACAAGCAGTCGAATAGTCAATCACAGCTCGCCACTATCACTATAATTCTTGATTTTGATTTTTGGATAGCGAGAAATACAAAGCGACAAAGATATTTGTATTTTCTTGCCCGACTCAGGCAGCCCAGTGTGCGGTTATTTGTGTTATATAGGGAAATACTTCGAGCAGCAAATTTTGTATATTTTAGTCTGGCGCACAAAAATCTATACACATTTTAGTGGCGCAAAATATGTGGCGGACGGGCTTCCTTGATGGGTTTTATGGAGATTTTAAATGTTATTTAGTATTTGAGCTGACTGATCACTTAAACATTCCTTTTAAGGTGGTCTTACACAAAACAAAACTTTTTTTAATTTTTCTGACAATGTGAAGATTTTATTATGTTAAACAGTTGCATACTACCACCTGTCCCCAAAAATGTAACTTGGTACAATGTTGTTGCCACGGTAAGCAAGATATCAGCCCCCAGCAAAGAAAATAGGGTACTTTTTAAAACATGATTTTGAAAAAAGTAAGGACTATTAAAGGTTCAAAAAAACTTTTACATCACTTAGATCAATAGCTAGGAGGTGAACTATTTTCTCTTGTGGAAAATCTGTACCATAAATTGCACGAGAAGCAAATATTGGCTTTAAGAAAGTTCTTCGCAGGGAATGACCTGTTTTTCAGCGCTCCTACTGGCTTTGGAAAATCCATTATTTATGAACTTATTCCGATTATGGCAGATACTTTCAATGACAGAGTAGCCGGCTCAAGCGTCATCATTATTATTTCTCCGCTTAAAGCTTTGATAGAAGATCAAGTTACGTATCTTAATACGCACAATGCAGTTAAAGCTATAAATCTGTCAGATGTATCAAATGACAAAGAGACTCTGCCCTTCATTAGCGAAGAATCGTATTGTATAGTTTACTCTTCTTCTGAGATATTTTAAATCAATAAAATGCTGGCGGGAGCTGGCATCATCTTTCGATTTTAGACAGCGATGTCTGGCTTTAGTTATTAACGAAGCTCACTGCTTGGTTCAATAGTAAGAGCTCATTTCTGTGTCTAATAATGTACAAATAATTAAAAACGTTTTATTCTGTATATATTATTCTATATACATCATGGCGTTCAGACGTGTGCTTGTGAGCTCCTCGATTTCATTAATATTTCTATTCATTTCTGTGCTACTTATATCCCAAAAGCCTGAAAATGGTGTTAAAAATGCTGCCCACTTAGTAATAAGTAGTGGCTTAGATGTTAAAGTTTATCCTGGGCGAAATTCTCCTGGCTGGCGTCATGTTCGTTTGGACATCGTTGGACATCCGCTATTTGTTAAAGCTACAATCGGCCTTAAGTTATTGAACACTACTATGATGGCTTCTCTGGTACTCATTTGTGGTGATGTGAATCCTAATCCTGGTCCTACAGCAGATAAATGTGGTATATGTTTAAAAGGCTGCCGTAAAAATCAAAGAGCCGTACAGGTGTGATGGGTGTGATATTTGGTACCACGCAAAATGCATTCACATGGGAAGGAACGAGTTCAATGATGTCTGCCGGCCTTCGGCAGCTTGGTCTTGTCCTAAGTGCCTATTTCCATTGTTACGGGAAATGGATTTTCAAGATACTGCTTATATTGGTTCAGCTCAAGACTGTGCTGATTAATCTGATGTTCAATCTTCTGTATATTTAAAGAGGTATAAAAATTGCACATTTGAATATAAACAGATTGTTGAATAAGGTCGATGAGGTTCGAGAACTGTTAATTAAATACAAACTTGATATTTTGGCATTGAGTGAAATGTGGCTCACAACGGATATTTCAGATGACGAAATTAACATTCCTGGTTACTTAATTGCTCGGAAAGATCGCTTTAATTTATCTAAACTGCATGGTGGTGGTGTGATGTTTTATGTGCGTGAAAATATACATTTTACGTTGAGGGCTGATTTAACACCTAGTGATTCTGAATATATTTGGATTGAGATAACGCGGCGTAATTGCAAACCATTACTCGTAGCTTCCATTTATAAGCCACCAGATTCGAGTGGTTTCTCATCTAATTAACTCTTTGAACCGCAATTTTAATGATTTTTCCGACCGATATAATACTGTGCTTCTTGGTGCCTTAAATGTTGATCAACTTTCAAGAAATAATCAAAATAAGTTAACGCTTGGGTCATTCGCAGTTGAGAATGATTTAAAGCAACTTATTAAGATGCCTACCAGAGTCACACAGAACTCAAAAACTTTGATTGACTTGATTTATGTTAGTGATAGTCATAGGTTTATTCAAAGTGGAGTAATTTTTTCAGCTTCAAGTGATCATAGCCTGACGTATTGTGTTATGAAATGTGGTGTTCCAAAACAACCGCCTAGAAAATTTTAATACAGGTCCTTTAAGAACTACAACAAGGAGTCTTTTGTTTGGGATTTGTCTGAAGTTCCTGGGTCAATTATAGAAAACATAAATGACATTGACGATGCTGTGCTCCTCTGGGACAAACTGTTTTCAAGCGTTGTAAATATTCATGCACCACTAAAATTAAAGCGTGCAAAAGGAACAAATAACCCATGGGTATCAACAAAATTAATTATGATCAGGCGTGATAGAGATTATCATTATAATAAAGCACGTATTCCAAATAATGCATATCATTGCAACATGTATAAGAAAGTTAAGAAATTACTCAAACTGGGAAGAAAAAAATCTTTAATCCAAGTATTATTGTAACCCAATTGAAGAATCAAAGAATGATGGGACAAAAATGTGGCTATAAAAAGTGTTTTACCAAATTCAAAGAAATTAGAGATATCGTCGATTCTGGATAATGGTAAAATTGTTACAGACAGTACATCAATAGCGTGAATAATTACTTCGCTTCAATTGGCTAGAGAATATCAAAAGTATTTAAACATCGTACTCCTACATTTTCTGAACCATCTAATTCATGTTTGCAATTTCACCTGGCCCCTGTTAGTGCAGATTTTGTTTCTCAAGCAATATCTAAACTTAAACCAAATAAGGCTGTTGGACTCGACAAAATCAGTGCTCGTTTATTAAAAGATGATTGTCATGTTATTTCTCCTCCTTTAGCATCACTTATTAATAAGTCTATAGAGGACAGTGTCTTTCCCAAAATATGGAAATCTGCTAAGGTGACAGCGTTATTTAAAGGTGGCGATAAATTAATAAAGGACAATTATAGGCCTATTTCAATTTTGCCTAATGTGAGTAAAATTTTTGAAAGAGCAGGACACTTACAACTTAGTATGTATCTTGAGCAGAACAAATTAATATTGTCATGTCAATTTGGATTTCGTCTCAGAAAATCAACAACAACAGCCCTAATTAACTTTACAGATCACATCCTTAGTAAGATGGATGATGGTAAAGTGACAGGGGTGATCTTTTTAGATTTGAAGAAAGCATTTGACACTGTCAACCATGAACTTATTAGGAAGTTAAAGAATTTGGGCGTGTTGGGAAAAAGTTTAGCATGGTTTAATTCTTACCTAATTGGGTGAACGCAACAAGTTGTTTGTGGTGATGCAGTTTCTTCCAAAGTTAGAGTGCCTATTGGAGTACCACAAGGAAGTATCCTTGGTCCATTACTCTTTTTAATACATATCGATGGTGTTGAGTCGGTTTTGCAGTTTTCTACGATGACGATGTTTGCTGATGACATGGTATTCTACTGCAGTGATACTACCCGTTATAACTTACAATCCAAGCTTAACCAGGATCTTTGTTCCATCTCTGGTTGGTTAAAAGAACATAAGCTTATGCTGAACATCTAAAAAGTCTAAATTTATGATTGTAGGGAATAAATTTAGATTACAGAATTTTACGGATATGCAACTGTTGGTGGAACAAGACTCCTTGAAAAGGTTACAGAGTTTAAATACCTGGGAATAGTTATTAATCAACATTTTACCTAGCACAACCATGTTGAAATGCTGCAATCTAAGGTTTCTCAACGACTTGGAGTTTTAAAACGTATTAAAAACTTATTGCACACCAGTGGAGGTACTTTTAGAATTATGATTGATTGTTGAGAATTGCCTCCTGATTAATTCCCAACCACAATTTTTGTATAATATTTATTCAAAAAACGTTACGCCTTTACAGTATTAAGTTTCACAAACACAATCACAGATGGAAAACTACATATCAACATGCAAAAAAATGGTATATTCCGAAACGTTCCGATCTGTTTCCACACGCGGAACACGCGTGAGTAAAACAGACTAATTGTTCTCGAATGAGTTATTAACAGTTTCCGACACCCTCCCCCCATATATCTTGTCAAGATATATGTTCCTAAGGAAACTAACTCAATGTTAACATTAACAATTTAACAATTGTTCAGTTCATTGTCTGAATGTCCACGTTACACTTGTTCTTCACTTTCGATTTCGGTAACTTCCTGGATTCTGGAACGTGCTGCCACCGCTGCATCCCGGACCAGTTGGAAAACAGGAGCTAGGGGGTCAAGGGTTTGCTGGTTTGAACTCTGATCGCACGATAATTCCAGAGGATATAGGTGATTGACTGCTCTCTCCAAGTGTCCATTTGCCGTTTTCACCTTTGCAGCGCGGATGATACCATCTCTTCCTGGAAAAAGCTCTTCTACTATCCCCAATGTCCATTTCCCTCGGTTTCGTTCATCTGAAGCAATGATTACAACTTCACCTACTGAGAGCGTTGACGGCTTCCCATGGTGTTTCAGGTTGTGCTTCTCTCGTAAAGCGCGTAGATACTCAGTACTCCATCTCTTCCACATATGATCTTTGCACTTCTTGAGATATCTCGCTCGTTTTCTGAGGTCTCGATTTTCTTCATTATGAGATTCCAACTCAGGTAATACGGTAGTACCAACGAACTGTAAGCTGTTTGGCGTAAGTGTGGGTAGCTCTATGTCGTCTTCTTGATATCCAAGTGGGCGATTGTTCAAAGTTACTTCGATATCTAACAATACGTCTTGCAATTCGTCCCAACTCAAACAACTGTTCCCAATGGATTTGTAAAGGGCGCGTTTTACTAATCCTACGAGTCGTTCAAATTGCCCGCCCCACCAAGGGGCGCGGCTCAAGTTAAATTGCTAGTGAATCTTCTTGTTGGCCAAATGGTTTTGGAATTGCTCGTCAAACTGTACTTTCGCTAACCAAGCTGCTGCAGCTGTGAACGTCCCCACGTTGTCCGAATAAATCTTGTTCGGCCTTCCTTTCCTTGCAATGAGGCGTTTGAGTGTTCGCAGAAATTCACTGGTCTCCATCGTTTTCGTCAGTTCCGAGTAGATTGCTCGGCATAGGCTACACGCGAATAACGTAACATACGCTTTTCCTTGTGTTTTCTTTGACACTCGATGTTTTATAGGACCGGCAAAGTCTACCTCAACGACTTGGAACGGTCTGTTACCCTCGGTACGATCTCGCGGCAGATTTCCCACTGGTGGTCTTGCGACTGGTTTGGCTTGGAATCTTCGACACTTGAAACATTCCTTTATGACTTTCTTTACCAGTTGTCTTAGTCTAGGCACCCAATATCGCTCTCTGACCTTGGTCATAGTTAAGCTTACTACCCCGTGCAAGGTGCGCTCGTGAGCCTCGTGAACAATGCGTTTGGTGTAGGGATGGATGTCAGGTAAGTATATCGGGTGTTCGCCTTGTATTCGACCTTTGCAATACATGACTCCATCTTCATCGTTGGTCTCAACATTGAGGCGTAACTTGTCTTCAGATATTTGGTCATTCTGGTATGACTGTGCTCGCTGTATCCAAAACGTATGCTGGTCGTTGATCTCGTCGGTTATTAGTGGTCCTTTGTGGCGGTTCTCTTTCTCTGCTCTGCAGTTGAACACGAACCGACGTATCCACGCAATGACTCTGATAGCTTTCATCAAAGGGAATTTCTCGAGAAGTTCGTCGAACTTATCTTTCGAATCCACGGCGGCGCTGAATATTTCTTTCACTGCTTTTGCTTCACACTCACTTTCGGGCGTCGGTGTAGTAGCGATGTCTGGAGGCCATTGTTCTGGATCCACCAGCCAGTCTGGGCCGTTCCACCAAAGTTGATTACCGGAAACTTTGCCTCCCCGGCTTCCCAAATCTGCAGGATTATCGTGTGTACGTACATGGCGCCAGGTGATTTCAGGATGCTCTTGAATCTTCTTTACCCGATTAGCTACAAATTGTTTGTATTCTCCAGCGCCTCGTAACCACTGCAGGGCAACTGTACTGTCAAGCCATCCGAATACGGATATCACTGAAACATCATCGATAGTCCTTTTTACGTTTGAAACCAGATTTGTGGCCATGTGCGCCGAAACAAGTTCTAAACGAGGTATAGTAAGATCCTGTTTAGCTAACCGTGCTTTAGCACTGACCAAGCCGACGTTAACACCAGATGCTTGTTTGGTAATGGCATACACTGCAGCAGCTACTCCCTTTTTACTAGCGTCGCCGAACGCATGGAGCTCGATCTCATCTACACTTTCTCTATGAACTGTTACGGATCTCGGGACAGTCACTTTCTCTGGGAATCCCTTTGCCCATTGTAGGTATTCAGTAGACAGCGGTGCTGGTATCTTTGCATCCCATTGTACCGTTTGTTTACAGGCTTCGCGGTAAATGTGCTTTCCTTTAACGGTGACGGGTGACACCAACCCCAGTGGATCATATATTTTTGCAAGGTTTCGCAAGAGTTCTCTCTTTGTTACAGACGTTGCCATTTTTGGAATTACGATGCTAATTTCATCTGCTTGCTTGTCCCAACTTAACCTGAGTAGGCTTGATTGAGATTGGTTGAATTTGCTTAACTGCGACTTTGCAAAGGTTTGTTGAGCTTGGGGTTCCACTTGATTACTGTCCCACTCCGGTTTTACTTCCTTCTGTTCAAACTCTGGTTTTGGTTGGTCATCTTCCAGGCTTGGTTCGTTTGAGTGCCATTTATGCAAGGTGAATGTTGCATCGTCAAATATTTTGGTGGCAGTCTTCTTTAGCTCCATTGCACTGGCGACAGTTGGCTTTCCACTTATAAGATCGTCTACATAGGGACTTCGTCGGATCTCCGCCACTTTCTCTGGTTCTCTCAGTTCCCAGCTTTCCAGGTGATGGTCCACGACTGCTGCAAGAAGAAAGGGCGAGCAAGTTAAGCCAAAAAGTGCTCTTGTAAATCTGAGAACTTCTAGTTGCAAATGCTCGGTTGATTTCCAGTGGAATCTCAAGGAATCCCTTTCCTCTTTCTTGATTCTAATTCGTAAAAAGGCTTGTCTCAAGTCCCCAGATAATGCTACTGGATGGAATCGCATTCGAGTCAAAACGTTCCATAGCTTGTTCTGGAGGGAAGGTCCAGCATACAGACAATCATTCAGACTGGGCGATTGTGGGTTTTCTTTAGCCGATCCATCATAAACAACGCGAAGCTTTGTTGACTCTGCTCCAGTACATACGACAGGTTTGTGGGGAAGGTAAAACTCTTTTGATACAGGGGGTTCACAGGCTGGTTCCACTATTCCCTCTTCCTTTTGTTGCTCGATCATTTTGTTGTATTCACGAGTGACTTCCATTTTATTTAATCGGTGCTGTAAACGGTCGAGTCGGCGTAAGCTCCCTTGCTTGTTGCTGGGCAATGGTGGGTGGGACTTCTTCCACAACAACCCTGTTTCATACCAGCCGTTTGGATGACGTACAAGTTGTTCACGAAACTCAGCATGCACTGCTTCTTGATCATGTTCAGCTTTATCTTCCAGGCCAAGTACGTCCAGTCGACACAGTTCCTCGTAGTCAGTATAGCTTGTCTGGGTTAACAACATCTTCGAATGATCCAACTCCTTTCCTGGAGACATTAGAGTCTACCCAAATTTAGTGTTCTCTGCTACAGGTTCTCCCAATACACCTACACGTGCAGGTTCCGCCGTCTTTATTGCTGCATAATCACTAGCCCCAAGGATCAGGTGGACAGGTAGAAAGGGTTTAGGGTCATTGTCCACAATGGTTACTCCCTCTAAATGCTTAAATGACTTGATGATATCTGGATAATGTGGATTGTCAACCATAAACAGTTTTCCTCGCTCCACTCTTGTGACTTCGACTTCCAATCTCTCTTTTCCATCGACAGATTCAACAATGATTTTGGACAACCACACTTCACGAATTGAAGAACCTAGCATCATCTCAATCTTTCGCACTTCCTTTGATTGTGACCGTTTTGGAAGTCGATCTAGCAAGGCTGCCGAAGCGTAGGAGCTACCAGCCCCCGTATCCAGCAGTGCGCGACACTCAATTCCCTCTACGTTGACGTTTACGATTGGATACACCACGGGTTTGCTTCCCTGTTCAGTAGCTAACAGCTTCTCTTTCATCATGCAAATTGAGGTATGGTGTCTTTGTTTACACCGTTGACAACCGGAAGTGCTTTTACATTCAGAAGCTCGATGTCGTGCTCCCATACAGTTAAAGCATAGCCGTTTGGTTGCTAGGATTTTTTCTTTCGTTAACATCGGCAACACGTGTACATTTGCGAGACTTGTGACTCACATCATCACAATACACACATCCCTGTTTCTTTGCACCAGTGTTAAGAATTTTCTCTGATCTATCCCTACGTTTTCTGTCTTTACTACTCTCCTCGCTACAGGGATTAATGTCTCTCCACAATTTCAATGCTGTAACTAGCTGTCCCAGGCCCCAATCTTGCCAACCTTCTTCTCCTCTCACCAGATCACTCTTTATACCAGGTAGTTTATCTAAGACACTCCTTGTCATTCCATTTACACGCTCTAATTTGCCTAGAGTCTCTAACGATTGTACGTTATATAACAAAGTTTTGTAAAATTTGTCTACCTCATTTGGGTTGGTATCCTTGACAACTGGTAACTCCAAGATATTCTGCACATATGAATTAACAATTTCACTTGTTTTGCCATATTCGCTTTCCAAAATTCCTTTCGCTCGGCTGTAACCTTCCGTGGTTAGGGGTAGTCCGTCAATTCCTGCTCGAATTTTTGGTTCTACGAGCTCTTTCAAATATGCAAACTTTGTTACCGGAGAAAGATCAGTACTGTCAATTTCCGCCACGAATTTATTCCAAAAGGCTAGCCAATTCTCGTATTTGCCATCAAATTTGGTTATAGAAAGATTAGGTAACTTGGTTGAAACAGCTTTTGCTTGACTTTGACGACTTGCTTCCAATGCCTTTTGAAATCTCAGCTGTTGCTCAAATAGCTCGTGCTCTTGACGTAATTTTTGTTCGTGTTTTTCTTGCTGAACCATGAGCTCTTCTTGGATGCCTTCGGCTTTCTGAAACGCTTGCGTTTTTCGCACAATTCCGTCTGTAATTCCTCGTAATTCTAAAACCTTTTTATCAGCAGCCTTCAGCTTTTGCTCGATGCCACTCACCCACTCTGTCACTTGCTCTTCTGATTCCTCTTTTACAATTTTTTCTTCCTCGATACTGTCCTTTAACGTATGAGACGCATTGATCTTTGTTACTATTGACTGTTCATGTCTTGATATCGCTTCGCTACTGTTCGTTTTTACCACTTCGTCACTTCTTTTCACGGCAAAGTCTAGTGCCCGTAATTTCGCAGTTAGCTCCTTCACTTTTTCTTCCATATTCCCGAGAGATAGCTAGAATAATCACCACTTTTTAATCGCTTTTAAGACAGGTTTTTGTTTTCCCGCCAATACGGCGTAACGTCGTTTCGTAAAAATTTGCAGAGGTTCTTGCTTTTGTGCGAGCGTAAATCACATAAATCCCGTCCATAGAGGTGCCAGGTGTTGAGAATTGCCTCCTGATTAATTCCCAACCACAATTTTTGTATAATATTTATTCAAAAAACGTTACGCCTTTACAGTATTAAGTTTCACAAACACAATCACAGATGGAAAACTACATATCAACATGCAAAAAAACGGTATATTCCAAAACGTTCCGATCTGTTTCCACGCGCGGAACACGCATGAGTAAAACAGACTAATTGTTCTCGAATGAGTTATTAACAGTTTCCGACATGATTACCAGGAATCCATCATTGCTAGTTTTGAAGATATATGGCAAAGCAAACTTTCTCAAAATGTTGTTGACGAAAAGACGTTGAAAAGATGTTGATCATGATAATTTACAAACAATTCTCCTTCAAACGCCTAAATACCTCCCATTCTTATCTATTTTAGAAGTCCAGAATCCCTCTTTTCCGTCGTTCCAGGTATTCTTTGAAAAATCCTTCAACTATGACACCAAGTTCGTTTATTTTCTAAAACATTCTCGTGATGTTACCTATGCTGGTTTTGGTTAAAGAATGTCGTTTCCACTTCCAATTAAGTTAAAAACGACGTCTTATCGTGTTGTTATATTTTTAAAACTAATAGCATGGTCCACCTGAAATATGGAACAGCGCCATATTTTTTCAGTCATGTGACTAACATCAAATATCAACATCGTAAAGATCTTCTCACAACTTTGTTTTGATGTTCGTAAGTTTTAATGAATAGTAATGCTCACGTTGAATACGTACGGCATATCTTATAAAACTAATATCGTGAGTCGCAGTGTATATGTTATGACCTTGATAGTTTCCTTGTTTGATTATGCGTCTATTGTTTGGGGCGATAAGAATAATAAAGTGTTAATGAATTTACTCCAAGTACTTCATAGTAAAGTAGCTAAACTGATTTTGAATCAATCCATTTGGTCTTCTTCAACCCAGGCACTCGAGCAATTAAACTGGTTGACTCTATCGCAAAGGAGAGAATTACAACAATGTGTTTATATGTATAATAATCTGTTAGGGGAAACACTTAATTTTACGAAAGGAATTCCCTGTCTGATGATATACAATCTTTATCAACTATCCAGAGATTTAAGAAAGCAGCTAGAACTTTTATTACTGAACATTCTTAATCGAACTAATTTAAGAAAACCCTAAAAGTGTATATAATTTACTATCCTAGTTGTTTATGTAATGTTAAGTAGAGTAATTTGTATATTTTAGTCTTTAGGACCCTACTGAAAATCATCTTGTATGACGTAGGCTTTCTGAATAAAGATGTTATTTATTATTATTATTATGTATAGTAGAAAGTATAATTCTGAAAACCATACACTTCTGTTAAAAAGGTGATTTTTTTTCACTATTACAAAAAACTATTAGTTAGTATGTTTTACAGATACAGGTTATGTCATGATCTTAAGTCTAGACCCCAATTTAAACCATATTATACAGAAATATATTTCTCCTGATTGTAGACTTGATCCGCAATTGGTTGATAAGTAGGGAACAATGTGGAATACAATATATTCCAATATTGAATTAATGTAATTATCCTTTGAATTGTTTTACTATAGGGGAACATCACAGACACAGTCAACATCGTCACCATTTAGGCAGTGGTATGGTATACTTGTTGAATTATCACTTCTCTCATCAAAAATGCAATTTGCTTTATTTACTGCCACAGCAACATCTAAGACAAAATACACCATATTTGAAATACTAAATCTCTCTCCATCAAGAGTGTTTTGTATTGAAACACATCCAATTAGTTAAAACGTTCTATATATTTTCCACTACATTGATAAGGATCAAAGCATGGAGAAAGTATTTAGACCCATAATTGAAGAAGTTAAACAAAATAAAGAGAACACCACAAAAACACTGATTTTTTGCCAAACCAGAAGTTGTCAGGGCCTGTCCCGCCCTGACCAACACGACCAGTTTTCTGAATTAGGGTTTCTATAGTATCTGGTGTTCCAAAATGGATGCTCCTATACAGGCCCTGACAATTAATGCCCATGCCAAATGCACTAGTGCAGATCAGTACTCTTAGATGACTATAAGCATTTCCCATTTCATTCACAACATGGGTATTCACACTTTTTTGGAGTGCCTGCATGAAACATGTCAACAAATTGTCTTTCTGGAGTTAATTCATCATCACAATACATGTTCTCACCAAGATTAACTTTAAATATAAAATAAAGAAGAGAGCACTGTTTTCTGGTTTGGCAAAAAAAACATTGTTTTTGTGGTGTTCTCTTTATTTTGTTTAACTTCTTCAATTATGGGTCTAAATACTTTCTTCATGCTTTGATCCTTATCAATGTAGTGGAAAATACATAGAATGTTTTTCCTAATTGGATCTGTTTCGATACAAAACACTCTTGATGGAGAGAGATTTAACATTTCAAATATGGTGTATTTTGTCTGTGGCAGTAAATAAAGCAAATTGCATTTTTGATGATCTAAATTCAACAAGTTTACCATACCACTGCCTAAATGGTGATGATGTTGACTGTGTCTGTGATGTTCCCCTATAGTACGACAATTCAAAGAATAATTACATTAATTCAATATTGGAATATATTGTATTACACATTGTTTCCCCACTTATCAATCAATTGCAGATCAGGTCTACAATCAGGAGAAATATATTTCTGCATAATATGGTTTAAATTGGGGTCTAGACTTAGATCATGACATAACCGTATCTGTAAAACATGCTAACTAATATTTTTTTGTAATAGTGAAAAAGAATCACCTTATTAACAGAAGTGTATGGTTTTTAGAATTATACTTCCACTATACAGAATAAAACGTTTTTAATTATTGTACATTATTAGACACAGAAATGAGCTCTTACCATTGAACCAAGCAGTGAGCTTCGTCAATAACTAAAGCCAGACATCGCCAGTGGCGGATCCAGGGTAAGTCAAAATAAAATTATAGCAGCTCAATTTTAAATTCAAAATAACTTTATAACAATGTCATAGGTTATGAATTTCAAAAGAATAAAATCTAACCAATGAAGTTGCTTTGAAGGTATTTTAAAATGTAAATATATCCTAGAATGAGCTGTGGTAATTTAATTTGACTTATGCTAGATCCGCCACTGGACATCGCTGTCTAAAATCGGAAGATGATGCTAGCTCCCGCCAGCATTTTATTGATAAAAATGTCTTAGGAGAAGAGTAAACTATACAATACAATTCTTCACTAATCAAGGGCAGAGTCTCTTTGTCATTTGATACATCCGACAGATTTATAGCTTTAACTGCAGTGTGCATATTAAGATACATAACTTAATCTTCTATCAAAGCTTTAAAAGCGGAGAAATAACAATGATGACGCTTGAGCCGGCTACTCTGTCATTCAAAGTATCCGCCATAATCAGAATAAGTTCATAAATAATGGATTTTCCAAAGCCAGTAGGAGCGCTGAAAAACAGGTCTTTCCCTGCGAACTTTCTTAAAGCCAATATTTGCTTCTTGTGCAATTTATGGTACTGATTTTCCACAGGAAAAAATGAGCATGCTAACTTTAAAGCAAACTGAAAATTTTCTTCAGAATAAGCTTAAGCTGCCATCTTAAACCATAGATAGTATATTACTTTATTTGCTGCCAAGCGTAAGCGAGGCAGCACACTATTCTTGACACATTTTGGTTAGTCCACTCGACCGAGTCTTTCGCGCGATCTATGTATTGTCGAGATCTCGATCTTGTGTCTGTATGTTTGTCGTAATTCCGGGGGCATAATTAAGCTTCCGGGATGTTTGTTAAACGAGGGGGGCGGCTGTGGGGAATTACTCTGCCTCCCTGAGTAACTCGCACAATTAAACAAATTAACTTTTAATCTTTCAAATATCGCTTAAATTTCCTTCAACGTCGTAAGCAACGTGGTCTCAACTCTTTTTACAACGAACAACAACTACCTAATTTTTCATCGCTCAGGTGGTGTCATTACCTGCACGCAGGCAAACACGACACACTCCCCCATATGCATTCTATCTTTAGATGCATATGCTTTAACAGTTCGTCAACTGATCTAATCGTGCAATGTATTGTTTTAAGTTCTCAGCTGTGATAAACTAACTTGAACGTATTAATATAATAAAGTTAACTTCACTAAAGTCTGCTTTAGCCGTGACTGTTTATCCTTCGTTCTCTTCCATCTCTCAAATTTGCCTCATTCGGGTTTCCGCTGCTGCTGCTGCGTCTCTTCTTGGACGAAACTGTGGGGCTTCTGGGTTCAACTGAGTCGTTTCTTGCGCCGTGGATGTCCTATCGCATTGCAGTTCGAGTGGATACAGAAACTGAACCGGTCGTTCGATGCTACCGTTCGAGGTCTTTAACTCCACCGCTCTGATGATTCCGTCATGCCCTGGATAGGTGCTTTTCACAATCGCCAGCAGCCACGTTCCACGATTCTTGCTGTCGGATTTTACTATAACGACGTCGCCTTCTTTCGGTTGATGTTTGCTTGTCTTATGTGTGAGATTATGCCTTTCTCTTAGGGCTGTAAGATACTCGCGTTGCCACCTGCGCCACAACCCGTCTTTGCAAGTTTTCAGGAATTTCGCACGCTTTCGAAGGTAGGTCTCCTTAATCCTCCACGCTTCTTGTTCAAGTATCTGTGCTGATCGCTGGTGAATGAATGATTCGGGGGTTAAGGTTGGAAACTGAACATCCTCCTCCAAGTAACTTAGGGGACGCCGATTTATCTGCATCTCAATGTCGAGGAGCACTTCACTCAACTCTAACCAACTAAGCTTCGCTCCGCCGATTACCTTGAACATGGCTGATTTCACCACTGCGATGAGTCTTTCGAACTGCCCTCCCCACCACGGGGCACGGCTTAGGTTAAATTTCCAAGAAATGTCATGTTGTTCCAAGAGACCTCGAAGTTTTTCGTCTTGTCGCAGGTTGGTAATCCACTTCGCAGTCTTTACAAAAGTTCCTCCGTTATCTGAATAAATAACACGGGGTCTTCCACGCCGAGCAATGTACCGTTTAAAACACAAAATGAATGTATCTGTTTCCATGTTTCGTATAAGCTCCAAGTGCACTCTTCGGGATAGGCTGCAAGCAAAGATTGCCAGATATGCTTTACCTTCTTTCTTTTGTGTTCGCTTGTATCGTATTGGTCCGGCGAAATCTGTCCCGACGACTTCGAAGGCCACTCCACCTGTTGTTGTACGATCTTGTGGAAGTTTGCCAGGAGCCGGTCTTGTAAATGCTGTAGCTCGAAAACGCATACATTCATTACACTTTCTTCGAACGACCTTGACCAAACTACGTAGCTTTGGGACCCAATATTCTTCGCGAATTGCAGCCATGGTTAAGCCTACTCCCCCGTGAAGCGTGTCATAATGCATTCTTTCGACCATTTTCTCAGTGAACACTGCATTTCTTGGGAGATATACCGGATGTTTCCCTTGAATTCGTCCATGACATACGTCCAGATCATCTTCGTTAGCTCTCAAGTCAAGTTCAGCTTTGGTCTTTGCGTAGTGTGCTTCGAGTCTGTCCCTTTCCTGAATTCGCTTGATCCACCAAATGCGTTCCCTCCTTACTTCGTCTGCAGTAATCGGACCACACGTCTTCGTTTTACTTCTGCAATTGTACGCAAATCGTCTTATCCATACTCCGACTCTGAGAGCTCGTCGTAAACTAACTCATTTCAAAAGGTCATCGAATTCATCGCTTTCCGGCTCGATCTTTGCTACATTAAGAATTTCTCGGGTTATCTTTGCTTATTTCTCTGAAGCAGGCGATGCTTGCGTCACTCGATTCTCTGACCAGCTTCGTTTGGTTTGAAGCCATTCGGGCCCTCTTTGCCAAAGCGTCGACGACTGGACTGGACTGCCTCTGCTAGCGAGATCAGCTGGGTTATCGGTGGATGGAACGTGCCTCCACTGAATCTGTTGATGTAATTGAATTTTAGCCACCCGATTGGCCACGAATTGTTTATATTGACCATTTCCTTTGATCCAATGCAGTGCGACCGTACTGTCGATCCAACCATATAACTGTGGCGTGGGAACGTTGTCTAGGGCGTTACGCACGTTAACCAGCAAATTCATCGCCATGTGCGCTCCGACAAGTTCTAGTCTAGGTATCGTCAGTCCCTTCTTCGCGAGACGGCTTTTGGCTGCTACTAACTGTTGCGTAGTACCCGAACGTTGTCGAACGACTGAATATACAGCTGCTCCAACCCCTTGGCCTGACGCATCTCCAAATGCATGTAGCTCAACCTCTTCAATCTCTTCATGGTATGGAGTAATCGGACGAGGAACTTCGTATTCGACCGGTAACTGCTGTTCCCAATGCTTCCAAACTTGTAGGAGGTTGTTATTCAGCGGCGTGTCCCATGGTATCTTGGCTTCGCAAACTTCTCGGTAGATTTGTTTACCAATTAGTGTTAATGGCGCCACAAACCCCAATGGGTCGTATATCCTGGCTAATTTTCCAAGTATTCCACGTTTCGTAGGTGGTGCTTCTTCGACGGGCATCACTACGTAGAGGGTATCGCGCTGCTTGTTCCACTTCAGCCCGAGTATCTTAGATCCTTCTTCTTTACTGTCAAGCTGTTGCTTTGCATAAGTTTGCGTTTCATCTTCTGGAATTGCACTCGTAGAATCTTCTAGCTCTCGGTGGTTTGAGTTCCATTTATGAAGCTGGAATGTCGCGTCGTGTAGGATATCCGTTGATTCTTGCTTGTTCTGTTGTGCTTGTTGAACAGTTCGACCACCACTCACTAGATCATCGACATACAGGCTTTTCCTTAGCTCCGCAACAACTCCCGGGCGATCCTTCTCCCACGTGTCTAAATGAGCTTGCAATACACCGTTCAGCAAAAATGGCGAAGGTGCCAGTCCGAAAAGGGCGCGTGTGAACCGATAAATCTCAATATCTTTATCTTCATTCGTTCGCCAATGGAACCGTAGGGCATCGCGTTCGCTCTCTCTTATTCTAATCTGCAGAAATGCCTGGCGAATATCTCCAGTCACAGCAACCGGATATGCACGTTGACGCACCAGAACATCCCACAACCGATTCTGAAGTGGTGGTCCCGGATTGAGGCATTCGTTAAGCGAAGGGGTGTCAGGGGATGCGCGAGCCGACGCGTTATAGACAACTCGCATCTTCGTTGTCGCTGCCAATTCCCGCACCACGGCTTTGTGTGGGATATAGAATTCCTTTCCTGAGACTTCCTGAGGTGCTTTCTCGATGACATTGGCTTCGAATTGCTCTTGAATAACTTGGTTGTATGCTGAAAACTGACCTTTGTGCTGTAGTCGTCTTGTTAAGCTTTCAAGGCGTTGCAAGCTTCCTTGTTTGGTAATTCTGGATGATTACCTCGCGCCATGGCAATCCACTTTCATACCATCCTTCCGGTGCGCGGATGAGCTGTTCTTTGAATTTGGCGTGAACCATACTTTGGTCGTTCTCCGACGTGTCTGCAAGTCCTAAGACATCCATACGACACAAATCCTCATAATCACTTTGTGATGTTTGAGTTAATAGCATAGTCTTCCGATCAAACTCCGCACCAGGGCTCATAACAAACCATCCCAATTTGGTGAGCTCCGCAACTGGTTCGCCATTGTTGCCTACTTGAGGTTTAGATTGAGTCTTGATTCGGGCATATTCACCGCTCCCTAGGATGACGTGTACTGGAAGCTGGTTTTTCTTGTCGTTGTCGGTAATCTCAACACCAGATAGATGTGCATTATTACGAATCAGCTCAGCGTAATGTGGGTTTTCAATTGTAAGCAGCTCGGCCTTGTCCACCTTGATGAACGTTACTGGCATTTTGAAGTCCTCGTTGACAGATTCTGTGTTTAGTTCGTAAATTTCCATTCTGGTACACTTGGATGACATCAGCATTTCAACTTGTTTTGTCTGGGTGGAAACAGGCTTCACTTTTAGAATATTAATGAGCTTGGCTGAGATGTAGGAGCTACCGGATCCCGAGTCAATCAGGGCTCGACATTTCACACCATTGACCTTGATAACAAGAACAGGAAACACACCTTCGGATGAATGATTCGTCGTCAAAGCCTTCTCCTTTTCTTCTCCTCTTTTCTGTGAGTCGCAAATCGAACTGTGGTGTCGTCTTCCGCAGTGTTGACAAGCTGATTTACTCGAACATTCGGCAGCCCGGTGACTGCCAATAGCACAGTTGAAACACAGTCGCTTTTTCTTCAAAATCTGTTTTCGCTCACCAACTTCGACCACCTTGTTGCAGGTCGATGCTTTGTGATTTACATCACCGCAATAAACACACTCACGATGGGTTAGATAAAATGACTTCGTTGGACGCTCTGACTGAGTCTTCTCTCGGTTGGGCTCGACCGGGTTCCGTCTTGTCCACTGGCGGATGGCTTCGGACAACTGGGCAAAGTTCCACCTTTCCCAATCTGGATCTGTTCTGACCAGATCTCCTCGTATGGCAGGGAGTTTATCCAATGTCATGGATACATTTCCATCGACTTGACTAATTTTGTTCATTGTTTGCAAGGCTTGTACACAGTAGTTAAGTCGCTCGCTAAATTCACCAATTTTCTTTGGGTTAGCATTTGGAATGTATGGTAATTCCATTATCTCTTTGATATAAGACTTGACAATTTCAGATTCCTTGCCGAATCGCTCTTCCAAGATTGCTTTAGCCCTATTGTAACCCTCGGATGTGAATGGTAAAGAATCTACAACCGTCTTAATTTTGGGGTCCAGTAATTCGCACAAGTAAGTAAACTTTGTTATCGGTGCTATGTTAGTTTTATCAATGGTTTCAGTGAATTCACCCCAAAACCTTGGCCAATCCTGATGACTACCATTATATTTGGAAATTACAAGCTTCGGTAATTTTGCCGTAATTTGAGACTCACCCGATTCGTCTTTTGACCACGCTGTCGCTTTAACGGTTTTCGCACTTGCCAATTCAGTCAACTCTACTTGAAATTTCATCCTCGTTTGATGTAATTTCGCCTCGTAGGTAAATTGCTCTTCTCTCGAAATGTTTTCTTCGTCTTGTTTACGCTGTTCAAGCCACTCTCGTAGTCGCTCGGTCTCTTTATCCGCGTCGTTTAATTTGGCGTCGAGTTCGTCGTTCCATTTTGTAATCTCTGCTATATCTTCTTTCGCTTCGATTTTGCTCTCTTCGACCGCTAACCTCAGTTTATTAACGCTGTCCGTAATTGTTTTAAGAGCCGCACAGTGTCTTTCGATGTTGTCTTGTCGATTTGAGTCCAAAACGCTCTTTGTTCTCGCCATTGTAATACGATGTTGTGTCAACTTGACATCTAATTTCGCCGCCATATTCAATGTTTTCGACCAAATTATTCCTTAAATATCCCTTTGTCGGAGGTGCCACTTGTGGGGAATTACTCTGCCTCCCTGAGTAACTCGCACAATTAAACAAATTAACTTTTAATCTTTAAAATATCGCTTAAATTTCCTTCAACGTCGTAAGCAACGTGGTCTCGACTCTTTTTACAACGAACAACAACTACCTAATTTTTCATCGCTCAGGTGGTGTCATTACCTGCACGCAGGCAAACACGACACGGCCACAAACAAGATTTTGTAATTTGTATTGCGCACGCATCGCCCGAGCGCTATTGCAGCGTGTAGCGTGCTCTCAAGAAGTCAAGGATTTTCACGGGTGCAATTTATTGGTTTTACGCGAACAAATTCAGGTAAGTATGGCTCTATTTCTTTCAACGAATATACATCAAGGTGATAACCTTTTTAGTGTTCAATCTAGAGGCAAGCAATGTGCTTTTATGAGTTTGTCGGCAGTTTTAACTGCCCAAAATATACCACTGATCGATCGGTTGGTCACAAGAAACATTAGATAATGTCGTACTACAAGGAGACAAAATGTACTTGCACGCTTTGGATAATGGCTTTTTTGACTTAGAATCTGGTGTGGAATTATTATCTGTAGATAACTTACCTAACGTTGTCAGTATTTCAAGTTGTACATGCATGTTTTCTTTAATTTGTTATGAAATATGTGGTTCTATGATTGACACAAGTAATATTAATGTACCGGTTACAACAGCTGTGTTAGAGCCGATTGAGGCACAAAACCAAAATGATTTGCCCAATGTGGCAGAGCCCCTTTAAAGCACAAAATAGCATTCAACTACCGACTGTGGTAGAGCCCCATTGAGGGACAGACTTTCGTTACTAACTTGCCTGATGGGGAAGAAAATGAAAGCCAAATTTGGTTAATAAACTATGGAAAAGAGCTTCAAGGTCATGTTATAAGTGACCAAGAAATTGAGTCATACAGCATAATATAACATTCATACAGCACTTGTGAATACTTTCTTGAGTGATAGTTATGCTATTTTGATATTATGTACAGAGCCGACCAACGCCTATGTACAACATTAGATCACATGACGTGAATAACTTCACTGAACTAAAATGTAGAACAGAATATTTTAAAAACTCCTATTTTCCTCGAGTTGTGTCAAAGTGGAACTTGTTAGATAGTGATCTTAAAACAATTGATAGCTTTAGTGTTTTTAAGTCTAGACTTTATAAGAAATTTTATAGTGAAATTAATGATTATGAACTTCCACACAAGTAGTTTGTAGTGTTTCTTTAGTTTTTTAATTTGTATATAACACATAACATATAGTCTTAGTACTAAATTAAAACAGGTTATAATGTATCTATCAATAGGTTTTTAAATTGGTAGTCATGTTCAATTGGGGCAGTGCCCTGTTTGGCCACCAGTTGTTTTTAATTAACTATTGCATTCTTGTTAGCATTATGTAGAGTAGTATTAATGAGACATATATATATACGGTTTTTGAAAGTAACAAAGTTATTAAAATGAAAAAAGAAAAAAAATGGAAAAAATGATAGAGGGGTATATGATGGCCTTAATCAAGCAAACAGAATATTTCTATTTATGTGACTCACATGGCATGCCTGATCCAAATGGCACTGCAGTTGTCATGAAATTTAAAAGTATTCTATACTTAGAACAATATTTGTATTCTGTTTCAACGGAACTACATATCAACTTGTTTGAAATTGTGCCGCTGCAGTTAAATAAACATACAGCTTCCAAAACAATAGCTAAATGTGTAAGAGATAAAGAATATCAGAAAAAGAGATGCTCATTAGAAACTAAAGGTACTAAAATTGCTAGCCTTCAAAAGGCTGTTGACTATAAAAAGAGAAGGCAGTCAGAGGAAACTGACAGCAAGAACAAAGTAGACTTAAAAAAGCAAACTTATACGCAATTCTACTCTTAAGAGATGTCAATTAGTGAAGAAATGTTTGATGTGTGAGAGGTACACTTAAGAAAACGCAATGAAGATGCGTACTTGCCAAATTTACATCTCTCAACAATAGAATTATGTTGCAAGCCTAGTAGCCCAAAATTGTTTAGTGTTTTGATAAATTCAAACATCCATTCAGTTTTATATTGAGGTCTGTGGCATAGCGGTAGTTGGTAATTGTATATATATATTAATATAATATATATCATTATATAATAATACGTGTTCATTCTGCATTTTCATTGGTCACGAGCTGTGTGTTATTAAAGTACACACGCACGGATGACGTCAACGGATGGCGTGATCTAATTTAGCTAATTTATTTTGTGGGTCTTTGCATGATTTTTGCCAACTTTATTATAATATAAAACAAATAGATTTCATTTTTTTGTGCTTCTGTACTGTAATAGATCACAGATGACGCCATAGCGTATGAAGAACAAAAAATTATGTCATCTGTGATCTATTACAGTACAGATGCATGCAAAAATAAATCTATTTGTTAAATATATATATACAATTACCAACTACCGCTACACCACAGACCTCAATATAAAACTGAATGGGTGTTTGAATTTATCAAAACACTAAACAATTTTGGGCTACCTAGCTTGCAAGTTGCAATAAAAGTTGCGTCGCCCTAACGACCAAGCGATGGTGTCAAGCTCGCGGAAAAGGTCTCATGGCAATTACGTTGTTATTTTGTCCGGATCGGGTGCCATATATTATTGGTTGCAGTTCTTCAACATGACTACCATAACATATTTGAATCCATTTCTATATAGCAAGACACAGACTGAGTGAAAGAGAAAACGTTTTCATGATTTAATAGTAATACTTTTTACAAGTAATGTGGTAATGACTATATGTAATGACCCAACTCATACATACATTTAACTCATTTATATTTATCAGAAGAGAATTGCTCCTAAATTATAAACTGTACCAATTAAAAAATGTAAACGTGCCTGCACATTCCTTTATTTATTCAATCTTGGTTTAATGTCCTCACCCATGTATTACATGTCTCTTTTTGAGCTTAAAATGGGTGTAGATTATATGCTGTCTTCAGATAAATTTAGAATGAGTTAAAACTAGAAGTTACTATTGTAAATACTTAGTGCTGCCGTACCACCTACGCAGCTATGCCTTGACTATACCAATTTATTAACATCGTTTTACACACTGTATGAATGAATTTATTTTGTTTTAAATATTTGAAATTACAATTTGCTACAAATTAATTACTATATACTATAAAGTGCACTGTTATCGATTCTTGGTGCCAATAATAATTTTAAACTACCATTCAACATGTCAATGGAAGTCATACCAGACTTCAAGAAGGAAATATGTCTTTCAAGGTGATACACACCTTTCTTGCAATATTATTTCCAGGTAATTTAAATAATGATAGTAGTCAACAGTATGATTTTTTGTCCAATATAATGCAGATTTTCCAAATTTATTTAGCATGCATGTAGTATTGATAACTTGTTACGGTACTGTACATGTACGGATATAATCTTGGCATACAAATTTGTCCCAGATGTGATGTTGTAGATTGAAAATAAGTATGGTAATTTAACAATACTGTGCTTGACATATTTTATCCAATTGCATACATTATGATGAACCCAAGATCGATCCATTTGGTGGATTTGAAACAGGCAAGTAGAATAGGTGCAGCTATAGGACCGCTGAATCAGCATTTTTTCAGGAGCTCTTACCCCTGTGAATTAGTTCCCAGGTCATCCGTGTGAGACAGGTGCGCGCGCATGTTGACCGGAAATACGTGTAAAACTAGAAAAAAAACTTGTGTAACTGGTTTTAATGCGATACTATAAAAAAGCGGCCGTCGACGAACGAGATAATCAGAATTATGGAGTGTCTACATGGAAAGCTGGCGTCCTCTTCCAAAACTGAAAATGGTTTATTTTTTTACTGTGGGCAAAAGCCTAGCTGTAATTTCTTTTGCCCCCAGAATGATTGCAGTTATTTTGAAAATGCTATTGCAATGTGGAGAAATTCGAACTCGTTACAGCCAAGATGCCACGGTCACAAGAAATTGGCTAAAATGCGAGTCGTGAAGGACATTTCTAAACCTAGTTTTGGTCGTCCATTTTTCGTTTGCTCAGATAAAGAAAAACCATGTTCATTTTGGCAATGGGGCGACGTGATCCGGCCCCTATGCTATCATGGTGAGCAATGCTCGACGAGAAAAGTTAAAAAAGAGGGAATCAATCATGGCCGGTTGTTCTACGTTTGTTCGAAAGGTAAAGAGGAGTCGTGTGGTTACTTCGAATGGCGAGATACGAAGAGAAATGAAGATCCTTTTGATCCAATTTGCAAGGTAAATTTTAGCATGCCGCCGTCGTACGTGTATACGATTAAAGAAACGGGCGAGCAATTCAAGAGTGATCATGAAAACCGCGAACAAGCTTACGCAGAATACTTGTCAATCAAAAACCTGGAAAACTGGTAAAACATGTTATGTAGATTTTAAAACTGTTAGAAATCGACATTGGTATGAACTTTATCAGTCTTGCATTAACTGTTGAACTGCCAAGTTGTGTTTTAAAATGGCTGCGCGTAAAAGTCTGTCGAAGCTTACTTTACCTGTTGATATCGGTAATGAAGAGAGATTTCTTAGTCACCGGCAGAGTCTCATACAAGAAAAGCTTTTAAAGTGTTATGCAGAAGAAATAGCATGTGCCATTTCAGTTATGGTGGTTGAAAACTGCAATGGGTGTATCATTGATCACCCCTCTCAGAGACAACATCCTTGTCTTATGATGGAGAATGAGGAAAGGTTGTTAATGTACTTTGACATTGCGTGTTCGAGGGTATCTGAAGCAAGTGTTATGGAAAAATTTATGAACAGTTTGGGTGATATCAAACCGACGGTGAATGGATTAGAGTTGTTGAAGTATACCTGTAAAGACTGGAGAACTTTATTTTGTACAAATGAGAGACGGGTGCTTAAACAGGAGACTTTAAAGCTTTTGTAATTTAAATTTTTCTTTAATAAATTCTTTTCTTGTATTATTTATGACGTATATCAATAAACATGTTTGTTCATACTCATACATTTGAAAAACTGGTTTGTCTGGTTTACATGACTTAAAAGAGACGGGATCATCATGATCACGTTAGTCTATTTAGTAAGTGCGCTTGTGAACAGTTGGTCTAAAGGACGTGAAGAGAATTATGGCACACCTGTTTAAACAAATGTATGAGTGTGAAATTGACTTTGATGCCTTGACTGTCGAGAAACTGATAGATTTTGTGTTCACGGAGATGGTCTATCGTAAGATTCAACAATTGGAAGAAGAAGCTGCACAGGCCAAGCAAGATGAGGATTACAGTAGACCGTGGACACGGTTTCGAAAGCACATTGAGGCCCTCGATGATGAAGAACGCTGGATATACTATGCTGAGCGAGCTCTTGATCTGCTAGACCATGATGTTATGTGGAAAGGTGTCGTTGAAGCTTGCAAGATTTTGAAGTATCCTGAACCGTCAGCGATCCATAGAGATTACTTCGAGGCACTATTCGATATGACATGTTTCGCTTGGTTTCAGAGGTATTCTGAATTCGAGAGGACAACATTTATCAACAATCTAATTGACTATGTTCTATGCGTGTGTAAATTAAAATATAACTACACAGTGTAATCTACCAAAGAAATAAAAGATTTTAAAACGTACTGTTTTGTTATTTTTCTTCATTTTACTCGGTCTGCTTGCAAGGGGTAACATGGGAACTTGTCATAGCAAGAGTGATAAAATCAAAAGAGACAAAAATCATAACAGACAGAAAATGTTTAAATTTGGTGTAAGTTTTGGCCGTAACGATTTAAATTTGGAAGGTCACTTGCAAATGGGGTACAACAGTAAAACAATTAAAAACTACGGCCCTATTGACAAGCAGTTAGACCTACCAGAAAATACAACTTTGGCAGTAACTGAACCGAATGATCAATCTACCGAGACAGAAAACTAATTTTTATAACACTGGTACACAATTCCTTTGTTTCATTTAAAAAGAAGGCATGGCACAAGCAACAGTTGATGAGTATTTGGAGAGTGTTTATTATAATCCAAAGCGTCCCAGGAGTTTCGGAGGAGTTGAGAACTTATATCGTGATGTGAAACAAGAGGGAACGTTTAAACTAAGTCGAAAAAAAATTTCAGACTGGTTAATGGGCCAAGATACCTACACTTTGCATAAACCAGCTCGTCGAAACTTTAAAAGAAATCGTGTTATTGTGGGAGGTATAGACGAACAATGGCAAATGGATTTAGCAGACATGCAGTCTTTGAAACAGTAAAATGACGGTTATCGATACTTGCTTGTCTGTATAGATGTATTCTCAAAGTATGCATGGATAGTTCCAATAAAGTCAAAAACTGGACCTGCCTTAGTTGAAGCATTCAATGTGATTTTATCTTCTGGTAGAAAGCCGCACAAGATTATGACGGATCAAGGAACAGAATTTTTTAACAAACCATTTCAAACACTCTTAAAAAATGAAGATATTCAACTGTTTAATACGTTTAACGAAACAAAGGCTTCCATTGTTGAGAGAGTAATTCGCACGTTTAAGACAAAGATGTGGCGTTATTTTACTGCAAAGAAAACGATGAGATACCTTAATATGTTACCTGACTTGGTGTATTCTTATAACCATAGTGAACACCGCAGCATAGGAAGACCACCTGCCCTTGTCAATTCGGAAAATGAAGACGAGGTGTTTCGTACTTTATATTGTAATGTTTTAGATAATGTACAACCTGTAAAAAATAAGTTCAAGATCGGCGATCAGGTTAGAATAAGTAAAATTAAACGAAAGTTTGAAAAAGGGTACTTACCAAACTATTCAAAAGAAATATTCACTGTAAGCAAAAAAGTACCTCGAAATCCACCAGTATATAAACTCAAAGATTATGATGGCGAAGAGCTTAAAGGAACATTTTATGACAAGGAGCTTCAAAAGGTTATCAAACATGATGACATGTATGAGGTTGAGAGAATTCTTAAAAAGCGGGGAAAGGGGAAAAATGTACAATATCTTGTAAAATGGTCTGGTTACCCAGACAAATTCAATTCATGGGTGTCTGCATCCGAAATAAATAAAGTCTAAAAACAACGTATGAGCTGTTTTCTTTTTATTTGTTGCGGTATAGTCGTCATGAGTGGAACACATTTTTATCTCACGCTACCTAGTAATGCATCTTTGAATGAGTTTCCCAATAATAAGACGACAAGTTATCGCGTTAAATTGCCGCAAAGTATTGATTTGGAGGGGGTCTGGGAAGTTGGTTTGTACTCCATTTCCTATCCAAACACCTGGTACACATTACAAAAAGGTGTGGATACGCACCTCTTTTATGGGGATGGAACTGGTTTGTTTCAGCAAGCCATTATGGATTACGGTTACTACCAGTCCATGCCGGAGCTTATCAAAGCTGCGAATAAAGCGTTATCCAGAAACGTTAGCGATAACATAAAGTTGACGTACAATGCTTTAACAGGGAAAGTGACCGTTCAAATAAAGAACGGGTTTCAGTTTGCTGCAATGAAACCGTTATCGATCATACTTGGTTTTGGAGGAAAAGACGTTATGTTAAAAAAAACGACAGAAAGTCCTTACGTGGCAGACTTAACGGCCGTATCAACCATTTACGTGTACTGTGACATTGTGCAACCCCAAATCGTTGGAGATAAGAGTGCTCAGTTACTCAAAAGCATTCCTGCCGAGGGAACATTTGGTGACATCATTACTAAAACGTTCACAAACATTCAGTATGTACCTATCCAAAAAAAATTATTCGAGGACGTGGAAATTCTTTTAAGGAGTGACACAGGCGATCCTGTGCCATTTGAGCGTGGGAAGGTGGTGACAACACTACATTTCAGACAGCACAGTTATTTTTCATAAAGATGAATAATCCATACGTACGTTATTATCTTGATCAACAAGGTCACGGTATGACTGTGTTCAGAGGTAGTCCATGGCAATTAGGTCATGGTCAAATGGGGTATGGACTGGGTGGTCTGTTTCGTAGCGTTGCTAGAACGGTCATGCCTATGGTAAAAAGTGGAGCTAAAGCTCTTGGGAATATTGCTCTGAACAGTGGTGCAAACTTTATTGGAGATGTTCTTGCTGGGAAAAATGTCAAGGAGGCTGCAAAAGCACGCACCAGGGAAGCCGCTGATGCGACGAAACAGAAAGCTGTGCAGCGACTGCGAGCGTATGCTCAAACAGGAAGTGGAAAACGACGTAAAAAAACCACAGCAAAACAGAGAGCTAAAAAGAGAAAGACATCTACGCCTACTACCAGAAGCAATCCGACCAAGAGACGGAAAACAACTCCTGCAGACATATTTGGTTAAACATGAGTTTTGTACATGCTAAATCACATGAGTGCACCAAGAGTGAACTTGATTTATTTTCTGTACCACCAACACAAGTGAGTTTAGAAAAGGGACACTGGGTGTCCAGTGTTTCAGATGGCGGACCTATCACGTTCCTCTGTCCGGGAACGGAGGAGTATGTAGATTTGGCAAAAACCATTCTGGTGGTTCGAGCAAAAGTAACAAAGGCAAACGGAGATGATCTTGACCAGGGCGAAAAAGTAGGCATCGTCAACAACTTCCTACATAGCTTATTCAAACAAGTGGATGTGTTTTTGAAGGGGAAACAGGTCACCCAGGCCACGGGGACCTATGCATATCGTGCCTATTTGGAAACGCTCCTCAACTATGGTCCAGCCGCAAAACGGTCTCAATTGACGGCCTCAATGTTCTACAAAGACATGAGCACTAAAATGGATACCGCTGATCCAACGCTCGCTGGAGACCATGCTGATGTCAACCTTGGCCTCAAGAAAAGCTACGAGTTTAGCAAAGAAAGCGGTATCATCGAAATGGCGGGACCCATATTCTGCGACGTGTTTATGAGCGAACGACTTCTTTTGAGCTATGTGGATCTCAAAATACTTATGAACCGAAACGTGGACGAGTTTTGTTTGATGGCCTCAGGGGCGGACACCGATTATAGGGTGAAATTGACGGAGGTTTATCTCAAGATACGTAAAGTGAAAATCAATCCAAGCATATCCATAGCCCACGAACTGGCATTGAAGAAAGAACCTGCCATTTATCCTGTCAGACGTGTGGAGTGCAAATCTTTCATTATTCCAGCTGGAAATCCATCATTAAGAAAAGATAATCTCTACAACGGGCTTGTGCCGAAAACGATTATCTTTGGAATGGTCGATAGCGCAGCATTCAACGGTGCCTACAAGAAGAATCCCTTCAACTTTCAGAATTTTACAACATCCTTCTTAGCAATCAGCGTCAATGGAGAAGAAGTACCCTCCAAACCCTTACAGCTCTCCTATACTCCAGCAACCCGCAGATACATCGAAGCCTTCCTTACCTTGTTCTCGGGTACTGGAAAGATGTTTTATGATGTCGGTAACGATATTTCACGTGATGAGTTTGTTAATGGGTTTAACCTCTATAGTGCTGACCTAACACCGGACATGTGCGGATCCTCCGACCATTTTAACGTGGTCCAACGCGGAAATCTTGCAGTCGACATCAAGTTCTCTACTGCACCTGCAGGAGCTGTGAGTCTCGTGTGCTACGGTGAATTCGAAAACACTATTCATATTGATTCCGAAAGAAACGTCATCTACGATTACGCTGGTTAGATGACCACTGCACAAATCGCTCATGCACTAGAAGAAGATCCTATAACGAAAAAAACGTTTTGTGGTGTATTTCCCAGTGATAAACTACCTCAAACGATCGACAAGTATCCTTGCGGATTTGTCGCGAACACAGATCCAAGTAGCAAGCCTGGAACCCACTGGATTTCAATTTGGATCGGTCCAAGTAATGCTCGGGGTGACCACAACAAGATTCTGGGGGAATATTTTGACAGCTATGGGACTGATGTAGCATTGGTGTTTAGAAACCATTTGGAAAAACACACTGATAAATGGAAATATAACAAACGTAAATTGCAAAGTATTTGGTCCGACGTATGCGGTGATTACTGTATATTCTACCTAAGCCATAGAGCACGTGGTTATAGCATGAACAAAATCGTACAGTTGTTTGATGACAATACTATGTTAAATGACGCGAAAGTGTCTCATTTTGTTAAGACTCACTTTAGAGTTAGTGCAAATCATCCTAATGTTAATCTTATGCAGTTTAGTAAAAAGTTGGTTCAATAAACATTGTAATTAAAATGAAGTGTGTATGTGTGCGTTTTCATTTGCCCTAACCCAATGTATAACACAACACTAAGAACATATTTTAAAAACAATTTATTAAGTAAACAATTACAAGATTAATATTTAAGCCAACGTTCCTGAGTTTGTTTTGGCTTGCTTGCTTTTTTATCACGTCTTTTTAGAAGGTTTTGAAAATACAACGACGACGTCGAAGCCCCTGGACTGTCTAAGAGACTCCCTTCTTCGGAAAAACTGCAGTCCATTCGGGACTCTTTCCATCGTTCTTCATTCCTCACCAAATCTTTAGGCATATTTATCTTGGATAAAACATGAAAAAATTCCTTTGAACCAGTAGGATTGAAATTTTTTCTTGCCCTCAGAGCATCTGAGACCAAATCCGAGATGTTTGATTGTGGAATGATTTCACCCTCGAGCTTCACTTCTCCAGTTTTGTCCCATGTGATAACGTCCGGTCTTTCTTTCAATCGGTTTAAGATAGCTGTCGCCCTGGACTGCATTGTTTTAGGTATATGTTTAACAATGACATCGTCAGATAATTGTGCATTTTTTGGGTGGTTAGGTTCTTCCTCATTTTCAGCACTAGGCGCTATCCGGATAGTTGGTATTTCACTGTCCTTTTGCTGTCTGAGATTAAGGTATCTTTCCAGGTTGGCATAGTACATTTTTTGCTTTTCCGTATCATCAACATCCGTGCGTTGGAGAATATTTGTCATGTCCGTGTCTGTATTTATCATATTATTTATGATTGGTGAAGTCTCAAGCTTTTGCTTTTGCTCAAATCTGGCATAAGCGTCTTCTGGTACCAAAATCATTCGCTTCATTTTGTTAGTAAACTTCCTAGGACAGTTAAAACAGGTGGTAACAAAGCCGTTAGGAGATTACCACCTTTCTGATTAAGAAACTGTTTCTTTTTCTTTTGCGATACTTTTTTATTAGCCAATCCACGGAGATGTGTCTTGTATCGTGCTAAGCGACGTTTCCGGCGTGGTGTAAGTGGGATAACACCTTTTAGCAGATTTAGGGCACACTCGCAAATAGAAGTAATCAGAGACACTGGCCCATGCTCAATAAGTAATTTACGTAGTTTTGGTTTGGATTTAACCAAAACTTGTAGATAAGGCAGGTTGTCTTTCATGTGCTTCGACATGTTGCAAATAAAATGTCTTGAGCTGAAACCGTTGTTTAAGTACGTTTTACGTAAACAATTTGCTTCTCGCCAGGTAAAATGTTTGTTCTTAATCGCATATTCTCAGGTGTACGTTGATGCAAATCGAATAACAGGTAACCATATGGTTTCTTTGTCGCATCTTGGAAAGATTGTACAAGAAAATTTGTATTATGTGGATACATTTGACGCGCCAAGGTCGAAATGCCTAGGGAGTCCCTAGGATTTTTAAAAACAATCATATAGTGTGCGTTTAAGCTTATAGTCCGCGATTGTTTACCAGGAGGGAATAAATTTTGAGTGAGATACATGACAGAAATTCCCTGATGATGTGAACCGCGAGTAAACAAATCTGAAATACGTTGATCTTTTGAACACTCTGACATGAGATCGTCGATTATAACTAATGAGTTTTGGTAACCTTCCAAAATGCCATACAAATTATCCGGAAATCCTTCAGTAAAATAGATATTAGGTATTGTTTGAACCATATCATCAAATGCATGTTGATATTCACCATAACAATAAATGATTCTGGATGGGACAGGGTCAAACAATTCATTAAGATTGTGAAGCATACACCGCACTAAGTATGATTTGCCACATTGACTTTGCCCGCTAATGTAAAAATTTGCTGGTGTTTTAAATCGGACATCCATGCTTGCTAACAGTATCAATTTGAATGACTCAGTTGTGGTAAAAACAAACTATAAACACTTGCTGATTCAAGATTTAATGAAATGATCATTTGCTTATTGTGTACAATATATACAAAGACATGGAAAAATATTTACATTATAGCAACGTTTATAATGTTGTTGCTGTAGAGTTTATGTTGCTAGTAGAATTTATGTTTATGAAAATATTTAGACTAGAAAGTGTTCTCAAAATGTGTATAGAATGAGAGCTCTTCTTCTGACTCATCATTGTTCAAAAATTCAACATCAGAATCACGTTCTGATTCAAAATCAATGTCACTTTCATCGTCCGTTTCCATTAAGTCAATATCTATATTATCAATCTGCATTGGTTCGCACCCATCATCATCATCTGTTTGCATCATTTCATCATCGTCAATCGTAACGTCACATTCCATTAGGTCCATTACAGTGCTCTTTTCCCCCACAGCATCAGACGGTCGAATCAAAGTGTATAGCAGATTGTCAGGAACTGTTGGTATAACTGTACGGCTTATCGTAGAGGTGCCGGCTGATGGATTCCAGTGGAAACCATATGGTATCGTGTCCTCGCCTTTACCAAGGACAATCCTCTTGTCAAATACAACTTGGTATTCCTTCTCTTCACGTTTATTGACAATCCGACGGGTCCATCTCTCTCTGGTGATTTTGCACTCATTTACAACTTTTAATTTATTTTCATTTTTACTTGCCCTAACTCTAACCGGTTTACTTCCATATTTACAAATTATTTCTTTTAAAGAATCAAAGTTCAAAACTAAACTGTTCTTACAATTTAAAGTAAACCCCCTTATCTTACAGTGTGTCTTACCATCACTTACTTTATACGCATAATTTTTGGGACCCCCACAAACAAACTGTTTAATATAAGTCTCCGGGCCGTGCTTAGGAGTGATCTCATTAGTAAGATCGCCTAAAAAATCCCCCAAAGCAGGCTGTGGGTCACCAGGCTTAGAGACATAAACACAACTATCCGTATCCACATACAAAACATTTTCCCCTATTAAGTCAAGTAAATTGTAGAGTTCTAATCTAGCCCATGCAGTTGTAAATATCCCGATAAAAAGATTAGTGACTTTACTCTCAACCTCATATTCATGCTTGCGTTTATAAACGAGTTCTACCAGCTCATTATTCATTAAACAAAGATCTTGCATGTCAATGTCTGCTCCATTAATATGTTTGTAAAATTGTAAAGGATCAGTAATGAATTCGGTCATTACCCTGTCGGTGCGCATTGCAAAACGCCCCCAAAGCGAATTAAGACATAGTTTAGCAAACGCACGCAATCCGGGATTCTTTACAATTTTATCTTTACGTAAAAGTATTCCTTCATGCTTATTATATTCATCTATATATCTTTCCTGGTCCTCGGGTGTGCGAACCCATTCCGGAAACCCTGAGCTTTCCTGTTTTAGCCTTAAAAAATAATTCACATATTGACTGAATAAACTGTTCGATGTGTTTTCAAAATGCCACACTTCGTGAATCTCTAAGATCTTATACCCTTTCTCGAGAGCTTTTTCTACTTCAATCGTGGTGAAAGTACCCCAAAACGAACGTTCCTCTTCTGAATGCCGGCATTCTGAAGAGTTATCCATGACACATTGCTTGCACAAGGGGAAGAAAAGTTTACCTTTTGCGCGAACTGGAAGAACTGGATGATACAAATTTGCCGGCGCCAAAACTTTACACTTTATTAAGCCAAAGTAGTTTGAAATAGGTTCGAAATTTTCGCGAATAATGGTCGGATGACCTGTTGGATAAACCTTTGTTTTATTAACATACGGATACAAAGAAGTAAAATCCACATATTCAATTTTTTCATCACTTTCTGTTTCACGAAATAGTTTGTAACCATGAGGGTCGAGATCGGTTACAATGTCAAACGTGTCCAGAAAAATTTGCATTTCGTCTGTAGCCCTAAGTTTCCTATAGTCGTGTTCCCAAATTGTCTTTAAAGTAAAACCAAGAGTCCTCAACCGTTCCTCGCGCTCAATTGTCGCCTCGTAAACCTCGCACATCTTCCGTTCACTATGAAACGGATGATCGCTCGTTTCGTCAAAACATAAAGGACAACCATGATACACACAACCATAGAACTCATACACCGTTTCCGTCTCCTCGCAAAACCCGTCCACATAGTACGTCTTACCCAACTCCTCATCAACAATTGCCTTTTCACCACCTTGAACCGCATGCAAAATTTTTGAATTCGTCTGAGCCGCAATAAATTCTAGCCATTCAATCGATGTTTTGGAAAAAGGTTTATTACCATCGCGATACAAATTTTTAGGTATGATGCCGATACTCTTTTCATTTAAATATTTTGAACGATAAACAGCCATTACTGCAGCCGCAATTGTGCAATAACAAAAAGGGTCTACACCTGTCTCACTAAGAAATGTTTTTCTGAATTCCACACAGCATAATCTTAGAATATTTACGTCTTGTGCACAGTATTTATACATTTCCTTTTGAAAGTCAAAAATATATTGGTTTTGACCAAGTCTTTATGCCAGTCAATAAACTTTTCTCTTTTGCTCTCGTCTTTCTTATTATCTGCATCATAAAATTTAATATCCGGTACAGGTCCTATATAATTTTGATTTTCAACAGTATTGAATTTGAAAGGAAAATCGCCTTTCGAGTGTGTAGATAAATCTAAGCCAAACGTCTCAGGAAATTTTGATAAGGGCATTTGTAGAAAATTTAAAGAGTCTATAAGTCGAATTTTATAGCCATTGAAAGTCAGCTGCATAATCTTTTGTCCTGAATGTATGACATGCATGTCAGCTGTTGGTCTATTTTGAAACAACCATCGTTGAATTAATACAGCATCAAAACCTTTGGCATTATGGGCAATCAAACAATACCCCATATGCTCCATGGAAAAGACAAAATCGCAAAATTCATGCAGTGCATTGTAGCCTTTAAACACAAACTCTGTCCCATCGGCATACTGAGCTACAGCAAAATTAACTATGTGCTCGCCCGAAGAAAAGTCAGTTTCAAAATCATAAAATAATAGTTTTTCGTTTGGTTCTTTAGGTGGTTCAGATTGCATGTAACACAAATGACCTGGCATGACAAACTTTTTACGCACATGACAAGCATGTTCACCACATCTATGTTCGTCCTGTCGTTTACGTTCAACTGTTACTGAACACGTTTGACATTTAAATGATGTCTCACATTTCGAAGGCAGATCAACTCCCTTCGATTTGCGAGACTTTTTGTGATGCTCAAAACATTGAGCCGAACGACAAATTTTGAAACGGTCCGGGCAAGTACGTTTTTGATCAGAAACCAAAAGGCATTCCTTATGCAAGCAAGTGTGGCATGGATCAAAACAAGGATGAGAAGAATAGTTCGAAAAAAATGACTTACATTTTTGACAGAAAAACCGTTTTCCGTGGAAAGCTGGTAGTTTTTTCGGATTAATTACATTATAATGATCACCGTTCTTATACAAGACAATTTTTTTATCACCCCGTG
This sequence comes from Muricea muricata, assembly GCA_963855995.1. Taxonomy (NCBI): domain Eukaryota; kingdom Metazoa; phylum Cnidaria; class Anthozoa; order Malacalcyonacea; family Plexauridae; genus Muricea; species Muricea muricata. The sequence continues at coordinate 49,013,768 of OY979716.1, read as the reverse complement.
GGCCCTTATAAATACATGCATTATGAGCATGAAAATCAATTACTATTATCTGGTAACCAGGTAGGGACCCCTGAAATTTACTTATTTCGCGAAGACCACAAGGACCAGGAAATATATTGGCTTTCTTATATAATTCTAAAGCTACGCGTTTTTGAATCAACTTGCCCAACTTAAATTGTTTAACTTTAGGATCATTGTCAGCTAAAGCCTTCCCCACTGCTATTGCACGCCCACAACATAAATTATCCTTATTCCTAATAGTAATTATAGATTTCTTTATATGAGTGTCTTTGGAATAATCCAGTACCTTGAGGGATTTTCCAGAACCCGTCGGTGCCTTAACGCCTATGATATCAATAGTAAAAGACTTGTCCAAAGGTATCTCTTCATTACTTTGAAGGACCTTATTAATTTCGCTGAGGACTTTACTGGAGGTCATCTGGACGGATGGAATCAGTCTGGTGCTGATGGGGGATTTCAGAGCACTGGAACGAACCATAACCCGGATTTTGTCCTCCAAAGGCGTGTGGAAATCACATTGTTCCTTCACCTTCATTTCATTTCATTTCATTTTTCATTTTAATAACTTTGTTGCTTTCAAAAACCGTATGTACATGTCTCATCAATACTACTCTACATAATGCTAACAAGAATGCAATAGTTAATTAAAAACAACTGGTGGCCAAACAGGGCACCGCCCCAATTGAACATGACTACCAATTAAAAAACCTGTTGTTTAATATATATAACCTGTTATAATTAACTACTAAGACTATATGTTATATATTATATACATATTAAAAAACTAAAGTAACAGTACAAACTACTTGTGTGGAAGTTCATAATCATTAATTTCACTATAAAATTTCTTATAAAGTCTAGACTTAAAGATACTAAAACTATCAATTGTTTTTAGATCACTATCTAACGAGTTCCACTTTATCACAACTCGAGGAAAATAGGAATTTTTAAAATATTCTGTTCTACATTTTAGTTCAGTGAAGTTATTCACGTCATGTGATCTAATATTGTACCTAGGCACTGGTCGGCTCTGTACATAATTCGGTAGATGAATGTCCAATAGACCTGCTCTACATTTATGGAAGAACAGCAGGTCTTTCATACTTCTCCTGACATCGAGTGGGAGAAGGTTAAGAATTTTTAAACGTTCTTTATATTCCATGTCTGCAGGGTAATTTAAAATGAACTTTGTGGCTCGTCTTTGTACCGCTTCCAACATCAGTTGGTATTTCACCTCTGACGGGGACCACAATTCAGATGAGAATTCCAGCTGCGGTCGAACCAATGTAAGGTAGAGGAGCTTCCTGACAGTTTGATCTTCAAAATCTTTACAAGTTCTTTTGATAAGCCCGAGTGTCCGATTTGCTTTTGCCGTAATCTTTGCTATATGCTTTCCCCAACTGACGTCGTCATTCACAGTTATTCCAAGATCTTTGGTGGTTTTTACTAATTCTAAAGATTCGTGACCTAATTTATAACCAGTCAGGGGTGACTGGGTTTTTTTTCGCGACAACCTCATAGCTTTACATTTGTTCGTGTTAAATTTCATGTGCCATGTTTCTGACCAAGAGTGTATTTCATTTAAATCTTGCTGTAAATTTCCAGTATCAACGTCCGACATTATTACTCTGTATAATTTTGAATCGTCAGCGTATAATGCCATTTCTGTTGGTTGCTGAGTTTGCTCAGGGAGATCGTTAATATACAATATAAAAAGTAATGGACCCAGAATAGATCCTTGTGGGACTCCCGAGGCCACTTCAGACCATTCAGAACAATACCCGTCAAGCACAACTCTTTGAGTCCTTCCTGTTAAGTAACTTTCAAACCAGTTGAGAATAGAGCCATAGAAACCATGTTTCCTTAATTTACGGAGCAATAAACGATGAGATACTTTGTCAAACGCTTTTTGGAAATCAAGATATATTACATCAACAGAGTGTTTATTGTCCAGTGCTTTAAGAATCTTGTGATACACTTGTACTAACTGTGTTGTGCAATTTCTGCCTCGTAAAAAACCATGCTGTAAATGATGTACTATGCCGGAAATAGAGTCATAACACCGATTGTAAATACATTTTTCCAACACTTTCGAAACAGTACATAGCAAGGAAATTGGCCTGTAGTTTTCAACACAATTAACGTTGCCATCTTTCGAAACCGGGATGACATTTGCCTGTTTCCATATGGTTGGAACTTCTCCTGATCTTAAAGAGAGGTTAAAAAGGCGTGTTAACGAAGGAGTTATTTCGTTTGCAACCGTCTTGAGAAGCCTTGCAGAAATGTCATCAGGCCCACCCGCCTTCGTTTGATCAAGGTTTAAAAGACAATCTAGCACTTCATTCTCGTTTAAAATAATTTGACTTAGACTATTATCTACAGATTCACAATTTTCCTCACTGGCGTGGTCATCCGTCCTTTCCTCACTGGCGTGGTCATCCGAATTGAATACAGACTGAAAAAAACTGTTAAGAAGATTAGCTTTATCCTTGCCATCTGTGGCGAATACATTTCCATATTTCAGAAATTGAGGAGTGCTATATGCTCTAGTTTTTGCTTTAATGAATGTCCAAAAACGTTTCGGATGTTCAGTTAAATTGGCTTTAAGTTCATTCAAGTAGTCCCTATATTTCACTTCAACAAGCTTCGCGGCATTTCTTCTGATTTCTTCAAAATGTTCAATATCCATATGTTCCCCAGTTTTCTTCGCTTTTTTACGCATTCTATCTTTTTTGTGCATCATTCGAATAACCTCTTTGTCAATCCAAGGCTTATTATTATTATCCGAAATTGCGACCTGCGGTACATGCTCGTTTGTTATTGTCAGCAATAAATCCATCCAATTAGTCACGCTTGTATTAACAGAGGCTTCATCAAATGCAAGGTCCCAAGGGGTATGTGAAATTGCTTGTTTTAGACCACTTAAATCGGCTTTCTTCCAATTGTAAACAATCCTTTTAACAGGTCGTTTTTTGTTGATAATAAAACTTAGATTAAAGTCAATCAGTTTGTGGTCGGTTTTGAGAATATCATCGAAAACACAAACAGCTTTAACTTTATGAGGAATGTTTGTTAATAATAGGTCAAGAATGTTTGCACCACGTGTTGGAGATTCAACCATTTGCCATAAGAAATTATCCCTAACCACTTTTGTAAACTCATTATGCAAACGGTCATTATAAATTGCCGTTCCAGTTGACCAATTTACATCAGGTAAATTAAAATCTCCCAGTATTACAAGCTGCGAAATACAGGTTTTCGATACTTTGCGAAGAAACTTCTTAAAGCAATTCATATACTCAAAATTGGTTGAGGGCGGTCTATAGAAAACTACACAGAGAAATTTCTTTTTTGCTTCTGGCCTAATTTCACAAACGAGTATCTCAGCACTTGTTTCCAGATCTGTCCGTCGAACTGATTGTAATGACTTGCCAACTGCGAGCATAACACCGCCTCCACGGCTTGGCAATTCTCTGTCACGGCGGTGTATATAGTATTTATCCGAGGGAAGTAATTCATTATTGCTTATTGAATCGTTCAACCACGTTTCTGTGATACCTTAAAACAAGATATTGATTTATTAGGCATGCTAGTCATGAAGGTGTTGGTATTAAGCTGTAGACCGAAACATTTACCTGCTCAATAGCGTCTGTGAAGAGTGAAGATAGCTCGCCCATAATGTCTCGAATTTTTACATTATCTGTATTACTCGGTTCTTGCATCGACGCACGAAAAACACATGAAGTTGTGCCAAATTTTTTCACAACCCTCTCTGAGACCTATAAATAAAAATGAATTCTATAACTATGACTCGTTTTCCATTTGCACCGCCTAATGACGTTGAGACGTTTATCATTTGTCCAAAATTGTATACATATACCTTTTCCAAGTTAAAAGAGATCTCGGTCTGCTCGCGGTTATCTTCGCCCTGTGCATCGATTTCGTTCATGTAACGAAGCCCCCTGTTTACATATTTGACCGACTTCTCTTGCCATTTCATGACCTTACTCATTTTGGGAGTTCGCTTCTGCATCTCACGCTGGATTTTGCGTTGAAGCCGATTCGACTTGTCATTGCTCCTCCTAGCTTTTTCTAAAAGACGCTGACAACGTGTTTCGATTTGTCTCGTCGATTTCATATCGGTAGAAGTCAAACTGTCTTTTAAATTAACTTTAACAGATAGCCTTTGAAATCGCTAGACAACACCGTGTTTATGAGGTTCCCTCCCAAATCTGCCACTTAAATAGCCACGATAATTTAACCAGTTTTTACCGGATATTTCTGATCTTGTTGAAGCATGTCTTAATGCATTAATGCCCTGTGCATTTGTTAAACGAGTTTTGCGGTCTTAAGGAACATTGTTTGCTAATTATAACTCATCCGGCGTCACACTGCATCAATATAAATAATTGTCACGCATAGTCTTGTTTCAAAATAGGTATTAACGATAAAAAATATAACAATCATTAGAATGCAATTATTTTTATTAAAAGAACATAATCAACTAGTATAATTAACTGAATTAAAAAGTTTACTGTCCTTTGCCGTTCATATTTTTAAGGATATTTTTAACTATATATAATTGCACATTATTTCTGTTCATCTTCGTCACTCGAAGACTCAATTTTACGTCTTGGCCCATGGTCTCGTTTTCCTTTACCTCTTTTTGATGACTTTCCCTCCTTCTCACTACTTGCTTTTCTTTTTCTCTTCTTCGGTTTCGACACGCTATCAGCCCACAGGAAAAAGCTACACCTTTCTTCAGGGTCAGTGTCCTGACATCTGAAATAGGCCTGATTTGGATTGTTTGAAGAGTACGACAACCACAAGCTCGCTGATTCATTGCAATCGCACATTGGAAAATTGAATGGCTTGTATTTTTCAAGGACCTTGTTCTCATACGCATGCATCAAATCCAAATATTTCTCCTCTGGAACAAAGAGAGTGCATAATTCTTTGCTACACTTTACGAAGCCTCTCCCCTTTTTGGACTCGAATCGCTCTAGAGCTCCATCCTTACAAAAACATTTGTAATTTTCAATTGATACCATTTTGATTGCACTTAACTACCAACAGCAAATCAACTGTGTTCTGAGTCAAAATCTCGATTTTTTATATACACCGCTGCGAATCAATCAAACGATGATAATTTCAAAAATTTTATACACATCTTTTTGTAATAAATTACAGCTTTTCTGTGCTATTCAATTTTCGGTACCTTAGTACCACAAAGGACATTGAAAAATTCAATCTAAAAATAGTGGATATGAATTAGAGCCAAGCCTTTAGCCGGACATCGTTCATTCAATACACAGCGGGAACAGATGATGGCAATGCATTGGTGCTTAGCATCAACACAAATAATTGATTACAACCCCCGGGCATCGCACAGATAAACTTATCCCAATACCATGTAATTAGTGGTATCGCAAAGATAAAATCAACAACCACGACCCACAAAGACAGTTGGAAACTTTGAAACACGATGAAGTATCACGAAAATTGATTTTAAAACTATTTTAAAGTGCTCAGGCAAAACTTTTACACAACTAAATGATGTCCAAAGCTATCACAAAGATTTAGTTTACCGACAGTTAAAAAAGTGTAGACATCTTAAGTGGTTGTTTAGTAATTAGCGGTGTCATACAAAATTATAATTAGCAAACCACCTACATGTCATGCAGGAAACTTTAAAACATGCAATACTTCACACCTGCCAACAATCCGACCCCAAAGACAGTCGGAAACTTTGAAACACGATGCAATACACCACACCTGTCACAAAAATTGTAATTAGCTAACCACCTACATGCCATGCAGGAAACTTTAAAACATGCAATACTCCACACCTGCCAACAACCCGACCCCCAAAGACAGTCGGAAACTTTGAAACACGATGCAATACATCACACCTGTCAACAATCCGACCCACAAAGACAGTGGGAAACTTTGAAACACGATGCAATACACCACACCTGTCACAAAAATTATAAATAGCAAACCATCTACATGTCATGAAAGAAACTTTCAACCATACAATACCTCACACCTGTATAAAATAAGTATGGAAATTGTAGGAGATCTCCCCGGACCAGAAGAAATTTTACCAAATACGGTAATACCGCCTTTTGGAATCCTATGTAAAAATGTAACGAACAGTGCAGAGTGTCATTTTTGCCTGGAAACAATTAAAAATGAAGAAACACGGACCTTCGCAACACCTTGCTGCAAGCAAAAAGTTCACTGCAGCTGTTTTGAACGTTGGGCGGTGACCGCAGTTACAATAACCGGTAGCACAACAGTTCGCTGTGCATATTGCAGAACAATATTTCCCAGCGAACAGCTATGTTTTTTATGCCTAAAAAAAAAAGGAACGAAGCAATGGCAAAAACCCGATGTTGCAGAACAAGCATACATCACCAATGTATCAATGAAGTTCAGACAACGTCGACTGTTCCCACAGACTCGAATTATATACTGGAATGTGGATTTTGCGGTTGTATGTGGAAAAAAATATAAACATTTTTATGTAGTTTTAACTTTTTATAATCATTTCTGTAGTTTTTCATACTTTATACTCATTACACATTTGTAACGTTAAAAATAAAAAATCAGTGTATACTTTCACAAAAATGGCACACATTTGTCTTAAACATCGACTGTATGATTTTTACCGTCCAAAGTCAAACAATATCACGTCTTTCCTCTCCAAACAATAGCCAAAACTGGTTTTATACGTATTTACGGTCAACATGTGCGCGCACCTGTCTCACACGGATGACCTGGGAACTAATTCACAGGGGTAAGAGCTCCGTGAAAAATGCTGATTCAGCAGTTCTATAGCTGCACCTATTCTACTCAGGCAATGTCAAGTACTTTTCCAAAGATGTACTTTTCCATACAATCTTGAAAATCAGCATTTTTCTTTCAATGGAATACATTTCTGTTGAGAATTCCCATTCTATTTTTACTGTAACATATCCAGATTATAATATGACTGTAATAACCATTTGATTTTATCCAACAGCTTGGTATCTTTTATGTTTTATCCAGCAGCTTTGCAACATATGGCACCTTTCAGATCAATCTGGATTGCAAAGAAATAATTGATAATATTTAATTAGAAACATAAATAAATGAAATGGGGGGGGGGTACAAAAAAAACTTACCATTTTCTTGTCTTGCAAATCATTATTTTTATCCATACAGTGATAACAATGAGTAAAGTAGCCACCACCTCATAAACTAAATTATTATATCTTAAAGGTATGTAGCCAATTACATACAAGATTATGACAGGGATCCACATGAATCCCTCTATTGTTGAAACTCAATAGTTTTCTGTTCTAAATGCACTGGTAGTAGCCTGTGCTAACTGATCTAGCCTGTTTTCTTCTTCAAGCCTATATTGTAAGTTAGCTGATGACTTTAAGGATGATAATTGTTCATATGTCATTGGTTCAATGACACAGAATGCAAGTGATTTTATTCGGCTAATAGCAACATAGGAAACTCCAGCAGTTCTTTCAGATTTGCAAATATCAATCCATGCTTTTGCAAGTGTTAGTCCCTGGCTCTTGTGTATTGTTAGAGCCCAGGCAAGTCTAAGAGGTAACTGTTGCCTCTCATGGATGCCTATTTCTGTCTGCGATGAGACAGTGATTGGACATATTGGAATGCACAACGGTATGCTTTCAATAAATGCAGGACATCTGTAGTTCTCAAATTCTACCATTACTGCAATAGGTAAGTCAGGTGGTTGATAGTTATTCTGATAGATTATATCAACAACTGTTCCAGTGGCCCCATTGCAGACTAACACATGACCATAAATTCATGGTTAACATGACTCTAGCACCTTTTGCTAGAAACACAACAGGTTCTAATCCAGACATGTCATCTGAGGATATTTTCTTGGCTACTGCAGAAGAATGTCGAGCATTGTTATTGAGCAATTGGAAGCCCAAGTTTTGTTAGTTGCTCGTGGTTGTAATTACCAACTTGTTCACTACTGTAGAAGAGTCTAGTAGAATCTTCAAATTCATACAAGTTAGTGACATTAGATGGCTGACGAGTCAGAAGTAATTCCCAGTCATCAACTGTGGATTCGCCTTTGCGAAGTCATAGTAATAAATCTCTGAACTGAACGTGTTCAGGTGTCATACCTTGCACACGTTGATTTACAGTCAGTTTGACAACTTTGTCAAACATATGATATGCTTGAAAACCTTGTTCACCAACAGCATTTGATGGTTTAGCATGGTAAAGAGGCTTATCTGCTACTGGTGGTAATTGACCTGGATCACCAGTCAAAATCAAAGATTTGCCTCCAAATACTGTGTCATTATACCCAGTTGCTTGTTTACAATGTTTGTCCATCCAATCAAAAGTAACTTGGCCAAGCATGGAGTCAAGCATTCATCAATAATGATGCAATTAATGTTGTTGAGACTCTTGTAACCTACACAAACTTTGTCCTATTAGATCTTTATTGCCCCTTGACCCTATAGGTAACTTTAATAGAGAATGTATAGTTACACCTCTAATATTATATGCTGCTTTACCAGTTGTAGCAGTAACTGCACATCTGCTTTGTAACAAGTTGCGAATGGCATTAACGAGGTAACTTTTACCAGTTCCTGCAACACCATTTATAATGAGACATAATGACTCTCTCTCAGATGATGTATCATCAAAATGAGACTTGACAATATCATAGGCAAGCTTTTGCATTTCACTAAAACTGTTGATGTCAACAACCTCATATTGCTCATCAATAGTGTATTCGTCTTTATTCTTTTTTATCCAAGTTGGCGTTTGTTGGATTTGTTGTTCTGAATAATTGGCACAGTCAAAATGCCAGTTTTGCATTGTTTCTGGGGTTTGCCCTAGTGAGTCATCAACGGAGTGTGAAGGTCTGATATTACCATCCACTCTGCCCGAGTTCTTTCCTGTTCTTGAGAAAGTTCATTTTCTGGCTCTTGACTTTGAATGACAGCTTGTAACTTGTCAAACCAGTCTGGGACATTAGATTGTCCATACTGTGTTTGCAAGAATTCTTGCCATGAATTGATTAAAATCTCATCTGTTGCTTCTTGATCACCCCAAGCATTATTCTGCGTTGTTTTCCAGGGTTTATACCTTAAAAGTTGATATTTACAATAAAGCCCAAAATTTGGGCCTTTGGGATTAGGAGAATATGTTGGGAATATTCTGGGTATAACATTCTCTGGCAATTTTGTCAATTCATTGTTGGGGGCTTTGTATGTTGTTGCAAATTCAACAAAGTTCATATTCATTACATTTTGTGAACATTTATACTGCTCTTGATTAGCATACACATCAAGAAGTGAGTAATCAGTACATGATTCACCTTCTTCTATTGTATCACGCACTCTACGTGATCCATTCAGACTGACTGGGATCACTTTAAAGGATGAGCTGTGAAGTTTTAAAGACAGCAAATGATACATTGTTTCTTGAGCTGCATAATCTCTTTCACCAAGAGATTTCATCACTACTTTTTTAATAGCTCTATGAGGGTCAGTATTACTGTCAACATTTTGCATAATAGAATTTAATGCTTGTTTTAATATAGGTGATCTTGGCTCACCTTTAGCTGCATATTTTGTAAGATATTCAACACAAGCATTAGTGATCAATAACAACTTGAATATCACAGTTAGCTCTCCATCCTTGGAGCTGAAGTTGTTGATGGTTATTTAACCCAGAGTCATTTCGTTTAGTCACAATCCTAGCACAATAATGCTCATTGTCCCCTTTAGAGTGGACTTTTTCAAATTCTAATTTTGTTTTAGGACAAAGATCGAAAGGAAAATGAAATCTACATTTCAACTCTGTTTCATTTGACTTCTTTTTAAGACAATAACTTGTACTACAATGAGTGTGACATTGAACCATGTTCAAGAGATCTACATAATCTGACTGTTTGTCATTTTCAAGAATGTCATTATGACTTCTTTGACAAGGATGAACCTCAGGTCTTATCCACATGTCCTGATCTGGTGGATTAGGATTGACAGTTGATAGCAACCAATCAACATACTGACATACAGTGTCAGCAGCTTTGACCAGCTTCAATATCTTGGTCTAGTTCAGTTGTGTCAGAACAATCATTTTCATCTTTAAATTTGTTTGTGTCTGCTTGAAATAAAGCATGTAATTCAGGCCAATGCATCTGCAGAAGAGAAGGTAAAAAATAATGTTGGTGGTCCAACATTAGTTATAATAGCTTTCAGTTCCTCTCTTACTCTATTCCAGTAAACATTAGTACCTGCAATATTGCCAACATACCTTAACACTTTAGACATAAAAGTATTAGCATTGTCACTTGCAGCCATTTCACGCAGTTCATCAATTGTGAGATGAGCTTCACTTGGGGTTTGTTTAAGAATTATTCCACTTTGTTGTAAGATTCGTTTTCTTTGAATCATATTAAAAGCCCAATATGAAAATCTTGGGTGGTTAGCAAAATGGTATACCCATTTACCATTAATAATTTCAGCAAATTTTAGAAGATGCTTTACTCGTTCCTGAAGAGGGCATCTCACAAGTCCTTGATTAGTAGGATCACCTTTTCCATCTGGAAATAAAGTTGGGAAAGCCATTGTGGCCAGATATGATACCTGATATTCACTTAATGGCTCATTTTCAGATGAGGGCCATGACATGGGTTCATTTTTAGAAAGCTGACTCCTCACAGCTTCAATTTCCTGTTGTTGTTGCTCACCAACTGGTAAAAAACTACCCATTTCAGTAGAGCCATTATAAACAATATCCTCTGATGGGTTATCAGTAGGAGGGCCTACATCAGGTGAGCAATTGTCAACTGAAACTATGTCATCATCAGTTTCAACTGTCATTAGATCTGGTGGTACGCCATTTTCAGGCAATGAACTTAATGCATCTTCATTAATTGCTAAATTGGAATAATGTGAATTATTGCTGATAAGCCAAACTAATGCATTGTGCACTTTTTGCTTTCGCACTGTCACATCTCTGAATGTGTTGTCTTTACCTCTAACCTTGGCAATAATTACAGCTACGTCTTTCGGATATCTTGGCAAAAACATCGCAAGTTCTTTGACGTTTTGTGGCAAGTTAATACAATGCCCTGAATAACCTCGCTGACCACCTGGTTTAATATAAACTCTCATGATGGGCAAAGCACAAGCAATCAACATTTCTTCAATCTGAGTTACATTTTAAAGTTCATGTGGAACACATGAAGGTATCATTGAATTTTCACATGAAAATCTTTTTGGAGATTTTTTATCTCTAGAGCATCTTGAACACACATAAGGTGCCCTTGGTTTGGATTTTAAGGGCCATGCCTCTTGCATACTGAACACTGACTGATAACATACTGCACTGATTTATTAAACTTATTAATGTTAGTCTTAGCCCAACATTGCTCTGCAATACCTCCATTATTGGTGTTGTCAAACATACTTAAATAATCCTCTTGATTTAGAACTTCACGATGGGGCTGTAAGAAACTTTTTGCCTGCTTTTGTTTTTTATAAAGTCTATCTTTTTCAAGGCTCATTTGTCTGCTTGTGTCAGTTTCCTCTGACCTCTTTCTTTTTTAGACTCACTATCCTTTTGAAGTCTTATTTGACGTTCACTGTCAGTCTCCTCCATGCGCTTCTGTTTAATAGACTCACTTAATTTTTGTAGTCTGATTTGCCTCTCACTGCCAGTTTCCAGTGATTGCTTTCTTTTATTATACTCACTAACTTTCTTAAGTCTAGCCTGTTTATCAGCTTCAGTTTCTACTGACAGTTTCTTTTTCTGGACATACGGGTGATCATTTAGATGCTTACTTTTTTGCTCAGACGTTTTACACATGCTTAATTGCACAGGTACAATTTCACATAAATTGGCATGTAATGTTATTGAAAGAGAATACAAATATTGCTCTAACTATAGAATATTAGCAAATTTCATGCCGACAGCAGTGCCATTAGGATCAGGCATGCCACTAGAGTCTCTGAAATAGAAAAAAATAATAAATAGAAAAAATTTGATTGCTTTATCAAGGCCATCATATAGCCTTCTAATATCAAAATACTGTACTGATAACTATTATTTAAAAACACATTCAATAGTGCTGTGTGGATGTCATAGTAGTGCAACTCAATTTCCTGGTTAGTTATAACAAGTCCTTGAAGCTCTTTTTCATAATTTATAAACCAAATTTGGTTTTCATTCTTAGTCTGATCAGGCACAGAATTGTGCTCTATTCTTTTGCTTTGTGCCTCAATGGGCTCTACCACAATGGGTAGTTGAATGTTATTTTGTGTCTCTATGGGCTCTACCACAATGGGCAAATCATTTTTGTTTTGTGCTTCACTTGGCTCTACCACAATGGGCAGATCATATTTGTTTTGTGCCTCAATGGGCGCTACCACAATGGGCAGATCATATTTGTTTTGTGCCTCAATGGGCTCTACCACAATGGGTAGTTGAGTGTTATTTTGTGCTTCAAAGGGCTCTACCACATTGGGCAAATCATTTTGGTTTTGTGCCTCAATCGGCTCTAACACAGCTGTTGTAAAAGAAAACATGCTCGTACAACTTGAAATACTGACAATGTGAGGTAAGTTATCCACAGATAATAATTCCACACCAGATTCTAAGTCAAAAAAGCCATTATCCAAAGCGTGCAAGTACATTTTGTCTCCTTGTAGTAAGACATTATCTAATGTTTCTTGTGTCCAATCGATCAGTGGGTATATTTTGGGCAGTTAAAACTGCCGACAAACTCGTAAAAGCACATTGCTTGCCTCTAGATTGAACACTAAAAAGGTTATCGCCTTGATGTATATTCGTTGAAAGAAATAGAGCCATACTTACCTGAATTTGTTCACGTAAAACTAATAAATTGCATCCATGAAAGTCCTTGTCTTCTTGAAAGCACACTACACGCTGCAGTAGTGCTCGGGCGATGCGTGCGCAATACAAAATCTTGCTTGTGGCTGCCCCCCCTCCCCCGTTTAACAAACATCCTGGAAGCTTAATTATGCCCCCGGAATTACGGCAAACATACAGACACACGATCGAGATCTCGACAATACATAGATCGCGCGAAAGACTTGGTCGAGTGGACTCTGGAGGAACCAAAAGTGTCAAGAATAGTGTGCTGCCTTGCTCGCGCTCGGTAGCAATAATGTGGCATAATATTTCAAACAAAACAACCGAATTGTCCAGAATAACTGAAAAACCTAATTTTAATAGCAACTCAAAAAATCAATTGTTCATGGTCTTTTCCTATAAACCGAGTATAATATAAAGTATTTTTCTTAATACGAACTTTAATCAACTGTATGTCAAGTCATTACTGGTCATTTACTGGTTTTACAGGTATGACTTTGTGAGTAGACATGTTACAGACCATTGCAAGTATTTTGTAACAGGTCAAAATAGCTATTAGAAACTCGTCTTCTGTGCATGTCTTTAAGATGACCTGCAGATCCAATGCCACCTGGAGTTCCTCCACTTGAATGTTAAACAGGGTTAAGGTTACTTTCTTCTCAGCATGTAATATAGCATCTTGCACCATGATACGTAGGTACCACTGCGATTTACAAACACTCTTAACCTGACTCATGTTGCATACAGAGCACCGAACAAGAGATGAATTTGGCAAACTTACCACTTTCTTTGAACACGAAACACAGCAGACTTGTTTTATAGCTTCAAGTAGCCCAACAACTTTGCATCTTGGAATTGTGCATTCCTTGCTCAGCGGTTGATCTGGCTCAACAACAGGTTCAGCAAACTCACTTGTGCCCTAAACAACCGCCAGCTAAGACCTCCCTGGGCATTTTATGCGCAATAAAATGACAATCACTCTAATTGTAAACATGTTATCTATCTCTTCGAAACATTCTGACTTACTGTATCTTTGCATTACTCTCCCATAAAAAAAACAATACTATTAGTCTATTATCAATAGTATTTGAACAATTCTCCCATCCACGAGGTGGTGGACAAATAAAGAAACAAAGTCAGAAAACAGTTCATCTTATTAAAACTTACGATAAATACATACCATCAAAACCTTCCATCTTCGCCTTTACTAAATTCGTTTTCCACTGAATAAGTTTACTTGAAATTTTGCTAAAATGTAAACAATATGTTCGTTAAAGTACGTATTATTGGATTAACTTTTTTGCAATAACCAAAAGGCATACTGAATTTGAGGAACGGTTGGACCTTGTGCTAGCCATTTTGCAATTAAACATACTATTTTTGTAAATTTATTGGACATGAAATGTACAATGCTGAATATAAAGGTAGTCAAAATTATTACATGTAAATTAAATTCAATACACTTACCTCTATACAATTTCAAAGCAAATCAGCTGCACAACTAGCCCTGCTGTGACATGACTAACACAGTGACAGTAATTTTAAAACAACACTTTTAGCACGAAAGTGACAACCAATCAAAACAGCGATTGTTAATTTGGTTGTCATACCTAATTTATAAAGATATGACAAAATGAAAACACTTTTTTTATTAACAAGTACCGTATTGTGCATTAAAAGGTGTTGACAATAAAACTTGTTAATGTTTACTGCAATTTTCGTTGAAGCTTGTGGCGTGAAGTTTCAAAACATACGTATTACGTTTCAAAGCGTGTGTTTTGTTTGGCAATGAAATTGACATGTTTTGCGCTTCAAACGGAATGTTTGTGGGCGCAAGCTGACCCGGGATGAAAATAAAGACTGGCGTTTTTACCAGCCCGGGTTCGTGTAAACAGAAAACTAATCAAGCCCCATGAGGTTTACCAACCCGGGCTGAAAATTATCCCGGGCTCGTGTAAACGAGGCCTTAAAACTAAAAAGCTTTTACATTCGGCAGCAATTCCCTTGCGATAGTAACTTCTAGTAATATTGCATAAATTAATTCTCCAAAACTCGAGATTTAATTTATGCATGGACAAGAAACTTTCAAGTATTCACAGATTTTGATCATTCCGATTTAGGTTTGTGCACAGGCTAGGGTTTTGCATGCATGCATGCATGTATTTCTAGTATATTATATATCCAGTATTTTGAAAGAAATAACTGAGGTTTTAAAATTAGGCAATAGGCTTCTGACAGAATACAAAAATGCACATTCTATGCAATTATTTAATGAACACATGATATACATACCGACAATACATGCCAGCATAGGAATATGCTAGCATCTTTGGACAAAGTGGTTAAGTACTGAATGAAAGCCTTCCAAACAGCTGGTTTGGGCTAGTGGTGAGGCTTTCTTGATACCTGCCAGTAGTGCCTTCTTTGTTAACTCTTTGACAAAGGTCACAAGGTGATCATGTGCTGCAGTTTCTAAATAAAAGAAATGTTTATAAAATTGCTTCTCACTTAAAATTATTTCCTTCACAGTTTTTAATTAAGTTACTTTATAATAAACATACCCCTTTGTAACCATTTCTTTTGTCCAATGTCTCCATGAGCACACTTTAAGAGGGGATTATCAAGATCAGAATGCTCATTGACAACATGGCTTATGAAGGCTTTGAACTTGGCATAGATAACCAAGCCATTGCCATCGTATGTCGACATGGCACTCCAGTGAAGATGGTTCAGGCAAGGCTTTATCCACTCAGCCAAGTCTTCAAAGCCCTTCTTTTTGGCAATATTGGACAGCACCTTTCAAATTTCTATATAAAATTACAGCAAATATATATTTCCAATCATTTAATGAGTGATTCAGTTTTACTACAATGAAATAAATAATTGTGAAATATAACAAACACATCGCAGCTGGCAAGTTACCCCTCATATGCCCAATACATTATACATAGACCTTATATTGAAAGATGCCATGTATACTGAGAAAAAGAACTTTTTTTAAAAATAAATTATAATATTTACTACTAATTTACACACACAATACAATTGTTGACCGGCTGATAGTTTCAAGATATACCTATTAGAAATTAGAAATTCAACTGTTGATTCATCTTCAGCAGAGAGAAGCAAGATATGTTTCCATCCTTGTAAACAAGTGAGTTTGGAATGCATATGTTTGCATATGTTCAGAATAACTTTAATTTTATACACAAAACACAGTTATGGAACTTTTCGAGGGTAATTCTGTGATTGCAGAATTAGCCCTGCACTGTATACTAGCTGGGCTGATATACACAAAAATAATCCTACTTGCTACCAACTTTTTTTTTAATGCCAAATATCATAGTAATGATAAAAAACTTTTCTTATATGGCTTGCAATGGTCTTGTGCCTATCTGAAACAAATGTTTTGATGCCAAGATCCCAACCAAGTATGTCATCCATGCAATCTCTGGAATGCTAGAAACTCCATCACAGGACTACTTCCAGCTTCATTTCTTTTTATAAATAAAATTGAATTGGGATTTTTGGATTTTTGTGGGTAGCCGTGCATGCGCAGCTAACCTCTATGTTATAGCCTGAAAAGTGTCCGTATAAATGTCCACATCTTCGACGAGCATTGACTTGACACATGCCGAATCACGCGTTTGTTATAGCTTTTGGAAAATTGTCGTAATTAGCGCACACTGGCATACGGATTTCACAAGTTTTATATACAACAGAGCGTCCAGGAGACTTTTTAGGGATCGTCCAGGAGACTTTTTTGCGGGTAGCCGCGCATTAACCACTATGTTATAGCTGAAAAGTGTCCGTATAGTATCTATGTATGTCTACATCTTCGACCGATTGTCTGCTTAGGGAACAGGTCTCGATCACGTGATCATTATATCTTTCAGGAAATGACGTAAAGCACACGGAATTGCTGAAAAAAAATTTCTTGTTTACAAGGAGCGAGCGTGGAGACTTTTTGACAAATACCGTTGTGTTAAAGTGAAGGTAAGTGCCATTTTGTCATTGAAATAGCAAATAGAATCACATGGATCAAAATCTTATTTATGACCGTGCGAATAGAATCGCACAGTTCTTGTTTAATATTGGCATTATTCGTGTACATTGAACTGTCCACATGTCTCATATTCATATACAATCTGTACTTATTCAGTTCGAATCGTGCCTTCATTTGTCTTTAATTTGATATTGTTTTGTTTTTAGGCTAGCTGCCAGCTGCCCATTTGTATGTCAGTGTTGTTGGGAGCATTAGATCAATGCTATAGCAAATCGACGAAATGACCACAAGGCACAAAGATGAACTATCGATATATTTGCCCTCGAGCTTATTTGTTATTTTCATGCAGAATTATAAAATGTTCATTGGAACTAGAGATGCCAAACATGCAAGTGGCAAGTACTAAATAAGAGAAGTACCATTGAACAGCTTGACAGTTGACACATTGACACAGGACAAAGGGGGAAAATACTAAAAATTTCTGGTAACTATTATTTGGAAATATGCTTTAGAAATGATGTGATTCAAATTACCTGACTCTCAGATTGATAAACGATGATAAGATGTAACTATTAAACCTTGCAAACAAGCTAGCATCCATTCTGGATGAGTGATCTCGTACTGTTATCTCCAAACAATTAGTGGTGATTCAAGGGGATTCATAACCAGCTCTTTGCTTCGTTTAAAGAGTTCACCACATCGTGTTTGCCAATAGCGAATAACAGAATGGTGCAAACAAGCTGTGCATTAATACTGGAGCTGTGGTGTCATTCAAACCTGAAGATTCAACAACATCATGCCTGCTGTTGTTTCTTAAATCCAAGCTATTGAATATGGAAGAACAAATTTACACATTAAAGCTATTGTTTGACATCATATGTAATGAATAGTTTGCTTATATTAGAATAAACTAGTTAGTAGCTGATTAATTTAGCAATCTTCCATTCAGTGCCAGACACTTCATGAAATACTGGGGGGAAGCAAGTTCCAGGGGCCCCTTAAAATTTATATGCCGTCCAATGGTAGGGGGATCTGGGGGCATGCACCTACAGGAAAATTTTGAAAACTACACACGTAAAAACGCACAAGTTGCTACAGACCTGCAAACAAGTTGTAACAAGTCTGTTCACAAGTTGTTGACAAGATGTATTCGCACTGCTTGTTCCGAATTTGTTGGAACAAGTTTGGAACAAGCTGTTGACAAATTGTAACAAGCTTGATGGGACTATCAGACCTGTTACAAGATTGTTCCAACAAGACTGATACAGCATGATATAACAATATTGTTACAGCCTTGTGTTGTCAATCTTGTAACAAACTTGCTACAACAGGATTGTATCAGAGTTGTTAGAACAACCTTGTAACAAGTCTGATATTTTCGTCAAGCTTGTTACAAGTTGTCAACAAGTTTGGAACAACTTGTTGACAACTTTGGAACAAGCAGTGCGAACACATCTTGTTGACGGCTTGTCTGCAGACTTGTTACAATTGCAAGTTGTGAGATTTTTACGTGTGTACAATCCTTAAAACACTTTTTCTAGTATTTGGGAACGGTATTTTACAGAATTCCCAAGGCTGTGGAGTATGTGGAAGACATGATTTTTTCATGGATTATTCTCAACGATAAATGAATGTGAAAATCTAAACAGAAAGAGGGACATAAACTATTATGGATATTTAGGGCTGTACTTTCTCCATACAACAATTGTCTTCAAGTCTCGAGAGCCAAATCTGACTTCAAGACTAAGCCCTGATGCACACTCTGGTTATATTATATATCTAAATTGTACTGAATAATAAGTAATGATTCCACTTATTAAGATAAAAACTTTCTTGTGCTTCCACTTTTTAAAACTAAAGCTTCAGTAAAAATTATTGGGGGTCTTGCACCCTCCTTTGCTCCTCCCCCCCCCCCTAGTGTCTGCCACTATTTCCATTACCAATCAAAATTTAAAATTTGAAAACTTATTGTTATTTCCATTAAATCCTACCTTTATGTTTATATATACTTTCATGTGTACCACCATCCTGGAATCTTAGTTACATTTTTTTCCTTCTCTATTTTCTTCAATTCTGTATACTTCTGTTCAAAACATTCTATTTATTTTTGGTGTACCGGTACACATGTTGTCATCATAGTATACTTGTATTTTATGTGACTAATTATGGTATTAATAAAATCTACTTTACTAGTTTAACTTTGTGGAAACAGCCATGCTAATGTGCAAACTACTTTGTCATAACTGTGTCCAATATATATGTTTGCTAGTACACTTTTTTGGCAAGAGAGATTACAACACTGGAAACATATAATTAAGCATGGCAATTTGTCACAATTAACCACTGAAATGCTTATGGTACACCAGTTTTGAACATTAAGTTCCAATGTAATATAGGAATTAATTTCAGTTTGTATCAATAGTGAACTTTGTTACTTAAATCCCCCAGAAGTCTACATAGCAGGTGGTTTGAGCATAACCTGAAAAATTGTGACCACAGGTTTAACACTCACAAAAGACCAAACAATGGAATCTTCAAAAAAGGTAAATTTTCAAGTGGGACAATCAGAATGGTAAAAAAATGCAATTGAAGTACATGTAGTGTCGCAAACTTCGAAATAACTAGCCTAGTTCACTGATCTTTTTGCGGCTACCCACATGTACGCTACATGTACCTATTTTTAAACAAGTGGTACATGTCACCAAAGAAAAATGGGGATGGTGTAATCACAGTAGTAATAGTACTTAAAATAAATTTGAGAATGTACAACCACAGAATAGATTCGTAACAGAAGGGCCACTCCACTAATATCGCGTCGCCAATTTTTAGTGTGCATGCGTCACATCCGCCATTACTCCAGCAAGATAAACATGCCAGGACATCTATAAAATTGTATTTAGAGATATGTTATTTGTACGTTTAACGTGTTTAAAGTTACGTTTGGCTTACAATTTTTATACCTATGGACATTTTACAAAGAGAATAAAGTACTAAGCCTATTTTAGTACAAAATAATCAGGTAAATAGTGCTTTTATGAGATTTTTGTAGCTGTAAATATCCAAGTGTCTGTCAGCTCGGAGTGCAAATTTAGGTACAGAAATGAATAATTCCCATGAGTCTAAATTTTGATCCAGACAAAATGAACAGAACTTTTTGGAACGGCTGAAAAGAAGATTTTAAAATTAGTAAAATTGCAAAGTTTGGTAGGGAAATGTTGTAAAATATGGAAAATGTAGCTGCGCGCGTTTTATATGTATTTGTATTTACTTACGAAAAAGCAAACCACTTTCGTCTCAAAATCTCACGTAAATTAAACGTAAAAGTCAAATAAAAACATCCACAATTAGCGTGATAAATTTGCATCGCCCTGCTTTTACGAAGTATGTACTTTCTTCAGTTTAAACTTTTGCCTGACATTGACAGGAACACGTATATACGGTGGATCATTTAATCATTTATTTGGTTCAATCTTTATCTTTAATTTATATTGTTCAGTAAACAAATTCTTCATGCGTTTTTTTCGTTAAGTATTTTCAAGTAAAGAGACTTCATATTTTTAGGAACTGAACCAGGGATGGATCCACTGGGGGGGGGGTGCACACCCCCCTAGCCTTGGCTAGAGGAGGGGTGCAGGGGGGTGCTAATTTTCCTATCAAATATTTAAATATCAAGCAATTGTCATTAAACAACAATAAATATAACTGACTGAGTAGCCAGTTGCAGGGACAGGAAAATAGGAAATATAATACATTCTATTTTTATGATAAAGTCTAAAGTTATTAGTTATAACTTGATACAGTACAACTCTATGTCTCTAGCTATACAGTTGAAGTGTAACAATGTTTATCAAATGGTCTGGTCAACTGCCTGTCGGCCCCGTCAGTGTCGGTGCTATTAGATTCTATCGGATTATTCTTCTACACTAAAGACTACAGTATAAAAGCATTAATTTCATACAGCTAAAAAAAACACAATAACATGTCATCAACATAGTTACACCACTTACACTGCTGACTGCTGTACATTGCTGGTCTGGTCACATGGACTGTGATGCCCAGCCCCATGACCGACACCCAGTCCCATATACTAATAGCACTGATCAACACCAACCCGGGACTGGTGCACTCCCCCTAATAGATCCTGCTGGATCCATCCCTGAATTGAACGTCTATCTGGATCTCTGGGAAATAGCTGTTGTGGAGGGTGTCTAAAAAACTACAGACCATTTTTTAATTTGCATGCTTACATAAGCCTATATTTGCTCTGAAGGGTACTTAAATACAATCAAATTGAATTTATAATAGTCATGGTCAACCCACTAGCCATTATCACAGATTATATCTGTTCTGTGCCATTATGGTAATGTGTTCCTTGCTCACAGCTTAATTTATAGAATTAAATTTGATTGTGTTTGTGCAGGTTTAGAATCATCAAAGTTTTTTCAAGACACCTGTTGGGGTGGATTTATTCTGGTATTGCAAGGACCAACACAGAATTCAGAATATTTTATGACATATTTTGTAATAGAAAAATGTCCACTGAACTTTTCTGAAGGACGATTAAGCAAACAATTAGAATTCAGGGCCGTATAAACCACTGTTGAAGTTTTATATGTGGTCTTTTACAATATAATTTGTAAATGTTTTATTTTGTAAAATTTTATAATGGCATTTTTTATTATTATAAATAGCTATAAATAGAAATGACATGTTAATAATGTTGAGACATATCAATTTTGGATAGTTTTAGGAAAAATACCATTGTAAAGAATATTGTTATTAAGAACTTACAAGTTGTGCTATCTATATTCTTAGAGCATTTTCAGTGTTTTTTTTTATTTCCAAATGCCAGAAAAAAAGAAGTTTAAGTTAAAAGGTAGAACAAGAACCCACTGTTCTGCTATTAGTTGTTCTAGTGTATTTCGTGATAGAAAAAAAGTCCACTAAACTTTTCTGAAGGACGATTGAGCAAACAACCAGAACTCAGGGCGCACAAACCACTGTTGAAGTTTTATATGTGCTCTTTTACAATATAATTTTAAAATAATGATTTGTAAATATTTTATTTTGTAAAATTTGTTTTTCAGCTACTATTTATTTATTTGTAACTATAAATAGCTATTTATATAGCTATTATAAATAGCTATAAAAAGTAAAGAGTATTGTTATTGAGAAATTACAAGTTGCGCTAACTATATTCTTAGAGCGTTTTCAGTGTTTTTTATTTGCAAATGGCAGAAAAAAAGAAGTTTAAATTAAAAGGTGGAACAAGAACCCACTGTTCTGCTATCAGTTGTTCTAATTCCAAACGATCACGACCAGACTTGAGTTTCTTTCGTTTTCCAAAAGACCAACCAAGGCAACTTTTAACTGTAGAACAGTTTGATAACAATTTTATGAAATGCTTGAAGACTGTTTTCATGGCCCTTGCTGCTTTAGAACGAAAGAATGGGGTAAATAACTGCCGTCGCCAGGATCTAATGAACAAAAGTGCAGAATATCTTCACAATAATTGTAAATTATGTGCAGAGCATTTTGAAGACTGCATGTTTACCAATCATGAAAGAAACAGATTGAACACACAAGCGAAGCCAATCTTGTTCAACATCCCAAATCCTCCACCAAAAGTTGGTCAGAAACGTATAGCTATCAATAAGAATGAAGCACAGGCTGTCATTTCAGGTATGATACAATATCTATGTGCCTAATAAATAAGCTTCTTCTGATCTTTATCTCATTACAATCCAATAAGGAGACAGAATATAATTATAAAATTAGATTTTAAATCTGTTTGTCACAATAACTTCACCATCACTAATTCAGATTTCCTTGAAGAAAAATACAGCACTAATGCAAGTAGTCATAAATACAAATTGAGCTTTTTTGTAATATTTAAATTCAAAAATTAGTGAAATATAGAATTGTAATCATTTAAAAGAAAACTACAGTATTAAGTATTTACAGCAAAGAAATCCCGAAAAAAAAGGACGTCAAAAGAAACAGGTACAGACATTCACTTAAAATAATGTAATTAATATGTAAAAAATGTTGAACTATATTTCTTATTATAGCCTCAAATATTTTCTAGGAATAGGAGAAAAACGACAATGAAGCAGAATTCTTTATTGAACCTGGTGGGAATGATGATAGAGATTAATTAATAGGTTTGGCAATAACAAATACTTTATTATATATTACCCTCATGATCATCCTAGCTATATTACCACATTTTAGGGCAAGTAGAAACAAACGAAAATGTTCCTGTGTCTGTTGTTCCAATAGGTCAGCCTATTGAAAATATTCAAGGTAAACACAAATTTTTAATATACTATTCTCAGGATTGCAAATTTTAATTAATGTAAAAACTTTGAGTATGTTGTATAGAAGATGACATTGACCAAATTAGAAAATCAGATGTTAATGACCTCAAACAAAGAAGAATGCAGTACTCAAACTTGCAGTTCTCTATCCCAAAACACTCCAAGAAAAATAAAGCAAAGGAAAACCATAAAATCCAAAAACAAAAAAAATATCCAGGCTGAGCAAGAAAATAAAAAATATTGCAAAGAAGGGGAAAGATGAAGATGTTGAAAAGGCATTAGACACTGCGTTGAAAAATCTGCCAGATCACCTTGCTAATTTTATTAGGCTACAAGTAAAGCTATATTCAAAAAAGCACATGGACGAAGATACTCTCCTGAAATAAAATCATTAGCAGTTTCTTTGTATCATGCTAGTGGTAAAGCATACTGTCTACTTTCAAAGTTGTTTATTCTACCAAATAAATCCTCAATCAGAAGTTTTGTTTCAAAAATTCCAATGGCAACTGGAATACCACAAGCAACCTTGAATCTGCTGAAAGAGAAAGTTGCACACGAGTGAGATGGAAAAGCTCTGCACGCTTTGTTTTGATGAGATATCCTTGAAGATGCATCTTTTCTACAATATAAGTGATGATAAGATTGTAGGTGTGGAAGACTTTGGTGGCGGGTACAGAACAAATAAAGTGGCAACATCTGGCTTGGTGTTCATGTTACGAAGTATTTCTGGAGGATGGAAGCAACCACTGGGTTATGCACTAGTCAATAATTCTTGCCCTGTAGATACTCTTGAAGATCTTATTAAAGAAGCAATTGACAAGTTGGATGGAATTGGATTAAACATTGTTGTCGTAATATCAGACATGGGGTCCAATTTTTACAGTTTATCTTTGCATCTTAAAGTCACGGCTGAGAAACCTTGGTTTGTTAACAATGGCAAGAGCATATACCTTATGTTTGACCCACCACATCTATTGAAGTGCATCAGAAACAATCTAATGAACTATACCTTCAAGTTCAACCAGTATTCTGCCTGTTGGAAAGATGTAGAAGACTTCTATGAGAAAGATAAGATCCTTCCCATAAGGTCTGCTCCAAAGCTAACAGACAAACACATCAATCCAACCAATTTCCAGAAAATGAAGATAAAATATGCCACTCAGGTTTTTGGTCGTACCGTTGCCACATCTATTTGCACATATGCTAGCATGGGAGAACTGCCAGCATCTTTGGGAACTGCAAAACTCCTTTCAAAGTTTGACTCCCTATTTTACTGTGTTAATAGCTCCACTCTTAGTTCAGTAAAAGAATTCAAGAGTGCCATCAGCACAAATAATTCTCACATCACATTCTTGAGAGAGTCCATAACCTTTATTCAAGGAATTAAAGTACTCAATGGTGATGTTAATGTAACAAAACAGATAAAATCTCTTAAAGGCTGGTTGGTCGCCCTCAGTGCCATCATTTGTATTTGGAATAAACTACAAGCTTCCCACAACTTCACATTCTTGTTTAGCAGAAGACTAAATACAGATCCACTAGAGAACTTTTTTGGGAGTATTTGGCAACAGGGAGGAAATTGCGATAATCCCACCCCAATCCAATTCACCAGAGCTTTTAGAAAGCTATTTTTCAGTTCTCTTCTCAAATCATTCAAAGGAAATTGTGCCAAAGGCTTGGATGTCCTTCTTACCCAGTTTTCAAAGACGGAAAAAAAGAAAACCTAAAGATGCTCTTCTTGCCAAAGATGTCTCCAATGCACAGATTCTGTCAATTGGACAAACTGATTACAGGGAACAAAATGTCAGTTCAAACATATTCCAGGACAATGCTCTGGCTTATGTTTCAGGCTACCTGCTCAACAAGTCCTTCAAGATCCACAGCTGCATCAATTACAAAGTACTTGTATCAAACGATCTTGATGACAATCGAAAGCAGTTCTGTTTCTTTAAAGCATATAAAGAACCACGCTTTAGTGGCTTGAATGTCCCCTCCTCATGTTATTTGGAATACATCATTAAGCTGAAAGATGCTTTTGTCAAGTCCTTTTCTGTTACCACAAAAAATTCAAATGTTGGGGCAAATATTTTAAAGGTCATTGAAAGAATCCCAGTGCCATTTCACGTATGTGCTCAGTTTCCACTGGCATATCTCCAGAAATTGTTTGTCAGGATGCACATATATTACAGCATCAAGTTTGCAAATCGTCAATGCGCTTACACCAAGAAAAAGTCCTGCAAGTACATTAAAGTAAAACACCTATAGATATACAGTAAACAATCCAAATGACTCAAACACCTGCTTATATACAGCAAATAATTTGATGCACCTGGCTGCAGAAATGTACAAAGGACATTCAATGATCCAGATATTTTAATATCCTCGATGCTCCTTTTGCCTTTGACTGTTTAAGGATTTTCCAAAGAATAAATACTATTCTGGCGCAACCAATCCATAACTATTTGCTTTGCCTTAATATATTTTTTATAAAATTCAATGCAAAAATTTCAAGATAAATTGGTTTACTTTGCTGAACTCCACTGATTTGCTATACTTTCCACTATGATCTTGCTAAAGTATCTTGCTGGAATAATGGCCGCTGCTCAGAATTTCCCGGATGCACGTTCGGAAATTGGCGACATAAACTTCAAAGGCTTCGACATGAGTGGCCCTTCTATTAATTTCTTATTCTATGGTACAACTGACACATGCATTAGGAAATAACTGTGGCCATTGTCACAAAAAAGATGTACTGACAAGGCAACCACTGAAAACTTTCTGAAAACAAATATTTAGTGTGATGATTTTTATTTTGATATATAACATTAAATTCACCTGCACAATGTTGAAATCAATAATCATAGGTACATTGCAGCAGAAGATGGTATACACACAATATTTGGCACTATGGCCCATACTATCATGTCTACCGTCTCCTGCAACAACCACTACCACTTCGGACTTTGTCCAATGTTTTTTTTTTATAGTCCTGCCAAAACAAAAGTATTGCAGGAAGTATCTTTTCCTACAAAGTAAAATATTAACAAATCAATGAAGTATAAAGTAAATTTTCAAACAACAGGAGAGTGCTTGTTAAATATTTGCATTATTAATCTTATTCATGCTCAGATCTCACTTGAGCTCATGAACAAAATTTGGAAGGTGGTATTTTATTATGATTTTGAAGGTGGTATTTTATTAGGTTCTTTCACTACTTGAAGTAGCAAAGGCCATTTGTTAAAAAGTCAGGTTTTTTTTGCAGAATGAGATGCATTTTTTTTTGATGAATGATTTTATCACTGGTGTAGAAATTTTGAATGATATTTTCAGGCTGACTGAAAAAGAACTTACCCTCTGATGTACATAGTATGTCTTTAAAGCTATACAGCCCAGTCCGACGTGATTAAAAAGTCTCAACCCTTTTGCTGGCGATCCTCCAATCAATGGTATCTCTGTTGCATGAAGGGCACTTTGATTTCACCATTAAAGTTGTCCCACACTCTTTTAATACAATTTCTGGACCATTATGCTTGCAAAGGTGACAAAACTTGAATAGCAACAGCAGCTGCGACAAAAACACTATGGGCTCTGTCCGAAGATTTGTGTCTGCCAGGGTTAACCTATATCAGTAAACATATATTGAAACACTATATTATGGCTAAAATTTGTTTACAGACAGATATTTATACAATTTTCATCACAGCAATAGCCAATGATGTTAAGTTAGTTATGCACATTAAGTATTTCAAAAGTTAATGTCTACAGGTGCATTGCTGACAGGCAACTTGTACCAAAATATGTAAACTTGTAAGGTTTACTACCTGTCTATTAAAACTAAAGCAATAATAGATAATTTTTCTCTTACTTATTAACCATAGATTTAATCTCAAGGTCATGTGATGTAACACATCAAACAAACATAAGACCATCAGACATTTTGCAGGATGGATTTGTTATCCCCGAGCCAACAGCGCAAAGCGCCGTTCCGGGCGTAAGCCCGGGGCGAGGGTTACTAATTTCGTATTAGCGGAGTTGAAAGTCGTTGCTCGTGATAGGTAGTAAAAGTGGTATGTCCTCACTGATCTCAACAATATGGCGGACTATCATGAATGGCTAACCCTGATTGGCCAGATTTAAAATTTATTGTTGATTGATTAATCACGAATTCAACTTACAGCAAATATCTAAATTTGCTTTTTGCACTACAATATTTTGTATTTTTGCAAAAAGATTTGCCAACTTTCACAACCAACGAAAGGTGGTCATTGACTCTTGAAGAGAGATTAATTCTAAGAAAATACAGAGAAGCGCCAAGAATTGACTATGGCGTGCAAGTTTGTTGATAATGCGTATTTATACTTGTGTTTTAATGCTTTATAAAGGCCGGCGTAGCCGTACTTCTCCAGTCTATTCACTGTTTATTGTTTAAATTCCAGAGTAAGTTTATGTTTCGTAAATGCAAGACTGTCTTCTTATTACTGTATTTCAAAATATTGACAAACTTTAAAAGAATATGAGCGAAGATACAATATTGGCTTGAAACGGTTTTGTTTCAAACTCAAAGTTTATGTAGATAAAAATTTAGTTTCATAAATATTTCAAAACGTCTAATATATGTAATTAGTAGGTCGTATTTTATACCAAATTTAAGCTTACATTAGGTGTAATAACATTCCGATGACAAATGTTGTGCATTTTAAAAAATTGTCAATAAAACAAGGATTAAAAACCCAATATTTTGAAAAAATTTATATATCTAACAATTGCCATGTTGCTATGACAACAACCTACATAAGTACTTCATGTAATTCCGAAAATATACTTGCATGCTCTTAGTGGTGAGAGGTTGCTGCATGCATGTATTTCTACTTAATATTTTAAATGGCATATGCACAATAAAAATCATGATGTAGAAAAGCCAAAGTAGTGACTAGTTTTACCAACCTGTGCAAGTAAACCACGTCCTCAGTCCCAGTTGTTTAACTTGCATCAGTCTCAGTTTCATACTGGGAACCACTTTCGCTTACAGGTTCATCTATCTCTGACTCTATTTCATACTTTTCTTCATCATCACTATTGCCTTCTCCATACTGTTTTTGCCTTTCATCATCCACATTTCTTTGTTTTTTACAAGTGATTTGAGGTTTCATATTTCTATTTCCAACATTATTACTGTAAATACAAAAATGTATTGCTGGTCAGGATTTGTTTGCAAATCTCAATATAATATAACCCCATATGTATGTGGTGTAGCTATTAATCCATTATGAACAAAAACAATTAAAAATATGGTGACATGTAGCCAGGATATGTGTAAATAAACAACAGGGCCACCCTGACTGGCCAGAGCATTGCAAAACTGGCAGTTCAAAGTTTTATTGGTCAGCAATCTAATTATTTTATTATTAGTGTTAACTGTATAATCTTACTTTTTCCTCAGTAGGATTTCACTTCATTTGTCTTCTACCAACAATCCCTGTTAATGTCTTAACTTTGTTTGAAAGTTTTCTTTTGTCATGGAGAAGTTGTGCACAAGAAACACATGAATTTGGAACATCCACTTCCTCAGTCAGTACATGCTATACTGACTGTTCTGCAGGAGTTTGTTCAGAAGTTTGTTCAGGCTCTTGTGGATCATCTGGAGTTTCTCTGGTACTGACAGTACTTGTGGAGGGCTTTTTCTGTGTGGCTATTTTTGATGCTGTGGGCTATTCCTGTGTTGCAATTGCATCTTTTATCATCTAGCATTAAGAATAAATAACACCTATCAAATTACAATTGCCAAGTGGAAATGCGGCAAGTTCTCAATAACAAAGTCGACTTTAATTTATCCCCGTGACTATTTGACCGGCAGCCGCTCACGTTTCGGAAAATACTATTTGACCAGCAGTCTTATTTGTGAGCTATCATAATCCGGGGCAGTGGTGATTATATTTTAAAAAAAATATTCGAAATAAGGAGAAGCCAATTTGTTGGATGCTGAAAGAATATGGAAAGGTACCTGCGCCATACAGAAAAAGGCACTGGGCAAATATATGCATATTTTATGTATTTGCATTAATATGAATATTTATTATATCACCAATAAATATTGATATAAATATTCATGTTCAATATGGCTGGCACTTATAGTTCCCATAGGAAAGCTCTGTTTATACTTTGCAGTGCTGCTCAACTTAAATTTAGGGCGGCTTTCCAGAGAAGCATCAATCCAAGTCTTCACAGCTGAGTTTACCAAGGGTCAAAAAAATTGGAAATGTAAGACATTATAAGTAACCCCTTAACAGATAGATAGATAACTTTATTAAACTGTCATGTCTTATAGCAAAACCCAGAGGTTTCACTAATTGGGGACGCTTAAAAAATGTACATTGTATGATCGTTCCTTTATTTGACATTACCTGTTTGTATGCCTCATTGAATAGTAACAGCAATACATACCTCATATAGTTTATATTTTGTGATTAATTCCATACAGCATAGTTATGATACCATCATGTTATTAATTTGAAATGAAATATTTGTTCAAACTTAAATATAATATTCTGTTCATGTTTAGGGACAGTTAAATATATACAAATGACAAAGTTCCATGTAACCTACCATAAACCTCTGATTATAAGTCCTATGCTTATATAATTTCTTAAGCATTTTTTGATGGCTTATACACAAGGGGGGAGCTTATGCATGGACCACATCTTACATCAATTAATATAAACCAAGTACATAATTTATTGTTAATTTTTAATGCAAAAATATACACAATTTAATACATTAACATGTTAATACACACAATTTAATACACTAACATATTATAGTGGGATGGGCTTATAGATGGATGGGCTTATAGATGGATGGGCTTACATTCGGGGGAGGGGGGCTTATATTTGAAACAGTGTGAACGTTAGTAATTTGATGGACTTATAGACGGGGCGCTTATATTCAGGGGGCGGCTTATAATCAGAGGTTTACGCTATCTTTAATAACAACAGAAAATAAATTTTGTTAGTGTTATATGCATAGAGTTCATCTGCTGAACAAAACTCTTCATTGTTTTATGATGCATTGTATGCATAGGTGGTTAAACCTGCCCTTTGCACAGTGACATAGCCAAGGAAGGGGGGGGGAGCGGGCGATCATCAATGGTCCTCAAAACCATACCTGTAAAAAGTTTAAACCTGGCACGACATGTTTACAAGATATTGCAAAACTGTGACTTTCGCTAACCAAATTATATGATTTAAGAAATCATGTTTCGAGTTCCATAAATAAAAAATCCTGGGGGAGCTTTTTTCGATAGTCCACCTTGGTAATGCCACTGCTGTTACAGTATTATATAGAGGTACACAATGTATTTTTTGTAATTAAGTTAAATATTTTGTGGAAAAAAACTTGGTCAATATTAGTTAGTCATGCTTGTTTGCAAACTTAAGAACGAATATTTATTTACTTTCAGTTAGGTACATATGCCTGAGTGTACTAATATGATAGGGTTTCATTGGTATTTATTTTCGCAACTTCTGCAGAACCAATTTCTTGTTTTTGGCTTCTTCTGTAAAGCTACACATGGAAAATGATACCAGTTTAAGCATTGTTCACAGGCAATACTGCCTTGACTAGTCTTTATTCCCTTTGCACATCCTGGGCAAATCCAGGGGAATCTTCTTTTTTTTTGCAAGAGCTCCCAAGACTGTCAACCATCCTTTATTTGTAAAATACTTCTCAATTCGATTGACATCCACAACGCTTTCATCTCTTTCTAAATCAGGAGTCTTAAGAGGATTTGCTTCTATTCTACAATCCTGAATTTGCGTGCCACTGAGCGCTTGTTTTGCAGTTAAAGAGCTGACAAAACATTCCAAAAGTAGTCTATCCTTTTCCTTTGGGGTCAATTTAGTAAAAGGTACTAAATTGCTACTGTTGGTTTTGCTCTTTTTTACTTTTGGCAGTCCAATAACAGTCAATCCAGCACCTTTGGGTTGTCCTCTTTTCAACATTTTTGGAAGCATCTTTACGTCTGCAAATTGGAACACATTGTTTTTTCTCATCGCTTCGTTTCTTTGAGTCTGCCTGATATATGTCACCACTTTGCGTCCTGGTCTTAGGAATAGCTTCGCTGTTTTCTTTTTCAAGGAAAGCAGAAAAAAGCTCATCAATTTTTTCAGAAACATTCTTTGGAATACTGTGCATGCTTGCATCAATTAAATGGAATGGCTTTCCAGCCTGCCATGATTCAAGTAATGCCTGCACCTGCATCATTCGCTCATCAAAGGTTTTCATCCCTGAGATGCCAATGATTGAGCAGTCTTTAAAGCCTTCTTGTACTTCTGGGCTTCGGACAAAATTTTTGTCTGAGGCAGCTCATCTTGTACATTGATACAGGCATCATGTATTGTGTTGTTACTTTCTATAATGGGGCAGGGTTCCGTTGTAAAACTATTATTAGCATAAACGTTCTTCCACCGGTCCAAAACAAGTGTATCATCAAAACGGCTCATACTCATAAGTTGTCTAACCTTCAGAATATGGCGACATGGCAGCCCGATTCTTCCGGGGTGCTCTGACATGAAACTGGTGAAACAATCACATCTGTTTGTTCATGTTTGGTTATGAGAAAAGTGTCGTCTGATAACTTTTTCTTCACTTTCACCATTTCTGAAAACTTTGCTTGATCTTGAATGTGCTTAAAAGTATATGTTGTAACGAAATTCCCGTAATCTCGCAGATCATCATCCATGAACAATAAGTAATTTGGGCGGCAAGCACATGCCATTAATTTCTTGGTGCTCCTAAGATGGCGAAAAATTCTGTAAAAAACTGCAAAGACTACCATACTTTGAACAGACTCTCTTAATCTTACTGCTGATACTTTCAAGATGGTTATTGGTTGTCTCACCAAGGTTCAGGGCAGTGTCTTTAAAACAAGGTACCCATTGATCTTTAATTGGATCCAGTTTTCCAGAAAGTAGGATACAACAGAATTATTTTTTGTGGATTTTAGCAAACTCAAGTTAAATTGGTACTCTTCAGGTGACCTTCAATATGTAATTTTTGTTAAAATTTCCAGGCATCTATTCCTCTCACCAGACGTAATGCTCATTTTATCCATGGTGATCCCCCCCTTGAATGTTTGTAATGTATGGAATAGGCAAATTTGAAGAACTATACCAGGAAAACACTTCTGAACACGTTTCTCTCAGTAAAATCTTTATCTGATATGATGACCTTTGTCCTTTCCCAGGCTGAATTATTTTTCTTGAAGTATTCTTCTGCAGATTCAATGGTTACACCTGTTTCTTCAGCAACTATGAACAGTCCAACTATTTCACTTAAACCATGACCATCGACGGCTAAAAGAACATATACTGCCAGCTTCAAATCAAGTAACTTTTAAGTTGCATCAACCATTAATAGCTCAGGAAACATTGCAAAAACGGTCTTCATCTTTTCATCCTGGTAGAATAAGCACTTGAATTCGTTATCTTTGTCCACCGTAACTTCAATTGTAGAATTAGGATCTTTTTGCAGAAAATTGACAACAGCATCTAGTTTGTTGCTATTATGTTCCTTTCTGGTTTGGGTTTGTAGGTTTTGAATGTCCTTCATGGTAATAGGACGACCAGTTGATCGCTCTATCTTTTGCTGGATAAGTTTTTTATTAGCTTTTAGGCGAATAGCCTCTTTTACTTCTTTATTCTGTCCATCAAGATGTTGTTGTCAAGGAAAATGATTGTACAATTCTCGTGATATTTGATGATTATGTTCGTCGTGCACCTTGACGACCTCCAACTCTTGTCCACTTTGTGAAAGTGACAAGTAAATTTCAAAAGGGCAGCACTGGTGAAAGGAACTGGATGCTCTTGATGTCTTTTCGCACTGCTTTGGAGCTTTCCCGCCAAATTTGCAGGACAGCTTAAGTGAGTAATATTTCAAACTCTGACATTTTCGACCCTTTTTGGAACTCTTTTACGAGCAGCATCCAGTGCTCTGGCATCTCTCTTCCAAAGCTGACAAAAATTACGAGATTCGTACTGTTTGATTGCCTCGTCTATTTCGTTTAAGCTGTTAAATAATTCTCCTGCTGTGAATTTGCATGTGTTATTGTTATCTTTTAATTGTCATTTTTCCGGCTTTTCCAAAACATGCGGGTCTGTTATGCAATGCTCCATTCCCTTGACGTTTGCTTGAACAGGCGGATCAATCACGGTATGCTGCATTTGTTTGACTTTCAAAATAGGCGTACCGA
Organism: Muricea muricata; assembly: GCA_963855995.1. NCBI lineage: Eukaryota > Metazoa > Cnidaria > Anthozoa > Malacalcyonacea > Plexauridae > Muricea > Muricea muricata. Next base: position 48,980,278 of record OY979716.1, on the reverse strand, counting down.
CTTTAGATTGCTGGTTGTCTTCCACAACGTTGCCAACAGTTGAATGGGCCACGGAGTGACGGTTGTCTTCCACGACGTTGCCAACAGTCGAATAAGCCACGGATTGATGGTTGTCTTCCTTGATGTTGCCAACAGTTGAATGGGCCACGGATTGATGGTTGTCTTCCACGACGTTGCCAACAGTTGGATGAGCCACAAATTGTTGCATGTCTTCCATGTCTTTGAGAACAGGCAAGCGAGAACTTTTTACGCAGTTTTCAATAAAGGCAACATTGGTTTTACCTTTGACTAGCCAAGATATAATCACTTCACGCAGATAATCAGAGAATGTTGTTGGATCTAGCAACCACTTTAAACCAGAAGGTAGACTGCGAGTTTGAGAAAGTATTACGTTCTGCCAGATATTTGGTACCTTTTGAGCGACTACTGCCAAGATAGCTACGATGACCCCACATACGTTGCCACATGTTTGAAAAGGAAAGCCCCAAAGCACCTTGATGAACAGCTGTGATGATACACATCATCGATTGATGATGGCACGTGACATTTGAAATACTTCTTTAAGGGTTTCTTTGGCAAGCAATGGATGTTAGTAGTCTATGATAGGGCGTATAGGGCATTCTGTTCTGACTCAGCATTTTTTCAAAAACGTCGTGTAAGACAAAATGAAATGTTTCCAAAAATTTCAAGATGGCGTTAAAAAAATATTTTTTGTCAATTCAGCAAAAAAATTTAAAGTTCTGCTGATGTCATCAAAAATTCAAAAAAATTCCTTAGGGGTGTTCCAAGACAGGAAAAATATTTTTCCTTAAAAATTTTTTAAGGAATTTTCATCTATATCATTTTAAAAAAAATCGCGAACTTCAAAAAGCAAAATTTAAGAAAGGCAAAACAATGTCATTCAATCCCGAACTCATCAAAGTCTCAAAATCAAACGACAAATACATCAATTTGGTCCACGGCGAAGACACGATTACTTTCGCTTTAAAAGAATGTTATTCTCATTTTGGATTATCGTTCAACAAGAAGTTTAAGAATTATTCGATCGGCATCAACATTAAAGATAAGCTTTTTTCAAGATTAAAAGCCGTCGAAGAGAAAGCCGAGACGTTTTTAGACCGTCCATTAACCAAACCGCTTTTACGATGTCTTTTCGAAAGAGACAAATATAAAACTTTGTATTTAAAATTAAAACCTGACCAATTCGACGAAGACATGTTGGACGTAGAATCTGTCGTAGTTTCTAATCTTATTACGGTAACGGCAATTTACAAAGGTCACGAGCACCCGTCTCTTTTGGTTCGCGTCGACGAACTCGAAATAGAGGCCCCCCCCCGCGCGAAAGACCCAAAGTCAAGCCTTTGTGCGAAGACGATTAAAAAAATCTCGGGTTTAAAAATGTGTCTTTACAAAACAAACAAAAAACAATATGTTTTGTAAAAGGTGTCATAAGAAGATCATTAAAGTTGTTAAAAATATGCACGAAGCAAGAAACAAATGTGTATGCGGCCACGGCACCCCCATTTACGTGGCAACCGGGGAACTAACATGGGCAAGGAACGATGCTCTTTCCAAACGGGAATCGGAACGTTATAATTCTAGAAAGTGATTAAATTTTTAACCTACACACGTTAAAAATTTTTATTCTTCTTCTTTAATGGTAATTATGTCTTTTTCTTGGCAAGTTTCAAAAAAATAAAAATGTCTGACGAAATTAAGGACCGAACTGTTTATATGTTATGCAGGAAGGGTAAAAAGGAAGATGGGACGGATATTTATATAGGAAGTACGTCACAGAAATTGGAAGAACGGCTTCGAGGACATAGGAAGGACGCACAAATACCAAGGAATGTAAATAATCGTTTGTACGTTCGAATGAACGGGGTAGGTTTACAAAACTGGAAAATCATTCCGTTGTTAACGTTTGCATGTAACAAAAATACGATTCTGCAGTTCGAAAAACAGTGGGTTGATCTAATAGGTGCCGACCTAAATATGAGATCGCCTATTACAGATAGGAAGGAATATGACGCAGGTTATTATTTAAGGAACAAAAAAGCAATTCAACAACGGCATGCAAGTTACCGTGAAGTCAATAAGCAAAATATTCTGGAACAACAAGCAGGTTACCGCGAATTTAACGTGCAAAATAAGATACATCATTGTAGTGTATGTGACAAGTCGTTTGGTTATAAAAAAGATTTGGATAAGCATTATAAAACTCTAAAACATTCTAACGCATATATGAATTCTGTCGACTAATAAATAATGAGTTTACTTTTTGGGTATTCATCTGGTTTTGATAACATAAAAGAAGAAGATTTAGATATGAATAATAATAAGATTATAAATCTACCGGATCCATCAATAGGTTCGGAACCTGTAACAAAAAGTTACGCGGACACACATTATTCTGGCGGGGGTGGCCAACGCGGCCCGAGGGGGCCGAAAGGGGATCAAGGCGATAGGGGAATACAGGGATTGAAAGGGGATCAAGGGATACAGGGGCCGAAAGGGGATCAAGGGTTACAGGGATTGAAAGGGAATCAAGGCGATAGGGGAATACAGGGATTAAAAGGGGATCAAGGCGATAGGGGAATACAGGGATTGAAAGGGGATCAAGGGGTACAAGGAATACAGGGTCCGAAAGGGGATCAAGGGATACAGGGATTGAAAGGGGATCAAGGCGATAGGGGAATACAGGGGTTGAAAGGGGATCAAGGGATACAGGGGCCGAAAGGGGATCAAGGGTTACAGGGATTGAAAGGGAATCAAGGCGATAGGGGAATACAGGGATTGAAAGGGGATCAAGGCGATAGGGGAATACAGGGATTGAAAGGGGATCAAGGCGATAGGGGAATACAGGGATTGAAAGGGGACCAAGGTGATAGGGGAATACAGGGATTGAAAGGGGATCAAGGTGATAGGGGAATACAGGGATTGAAAGGGGATCAAGGCGATAGGGGAATACAGGGATTGAAAGGGGACCAAGGCGATAGGGGAATACAGGGTCCAAAAGGCAACAAAGGCGACCCCGGCAGCGATGGTTTATCCGACACGGGTTTTACAATGCAAGGTAACATCAACATGGGCAATAACAAAATCACAAACCTTCCAGACCCAACATTAGCAAACGACCCTATTACAAAACAGTATGCGAATAGGGTTTACTTAACACATTCTGGGTTTACGATGCAAGATAATATCGGTATGAACAACCACGAGGTGTTAGGTTTAAATCCTACACTGTCGCATGGGACTTCTGCCGTGTCGAAAGATTTCACAGATTCCAAATATGTTGAAAAAAAATGCCGACATCGATATGAAAAACAACCGTATTTTAAATTTACCGTTTCCTCAAAGTTTAGGTGAACCCATAACAAAAGCATTTGCCAATATGCACAGTCTAGATAATTTAAATATTTTAACGTTTGAAGGGACGATGAACACGCATACGGTTACACATATCGACGATATGGTGGATACACTATTTAACGGTCGTAGTAATTACATCGTAGACTTTTCTAAAGTCGGTACAAGTTATCAAATTACTTTTAGCGTCACGCCAAAACTTCCAAAAGGTATTTACGCTTACGAAATGAACATCGAATTATCGTCGTCTGTTGGTTATAACGTATTGTTATGGGGCGATTGTGGTGGGTCCGGGTACAACGCGTTGACGAAATATAAGTATTGGAGTTGGGGATTAACGAATAAGATTAAACAAGATAATATTCAAGGTGGGTATTTTCATAGGGCTACTGGTAAAAAAGTTTTCATTAAAGGAACTTTTTTAAACAAAGGCACAAATGTTGACGGGATAGAAATAGCCATGTCGAAAGATTACGAGCACGGGAAAACATACGAGTTTGTTTTACAACATTTAGAGTCTAGAAGCAACGAAAATATTTTAGGAAATTCCATCTATTTTGTATTCGAACCAGATAATAACAAAAATTGAATTTTACGTCCGGGACTATTTTCAGTTTTAGACGATTATTGAAATTATAAATAAAAATGGAAGAATACAAAGAAGAACTACTACGGTTAGTTGCCAATAAAAAAATTTAACATACTGCAAAACATATCAAAAACGCTGCAGAAGAAACATTGGGGGGGGGGGGTTTACGAAGATTACCAAAGTAAGGAATTAGACGAAGTAAACGAAAAAGTAACGGGCGTGCTTATAACGAAATTGTCGGAACTTATGGCTAATTTAGATCTCGTAAAAGACAACGTATCGTTAGAGGATGATCTTTCTAAAAACGAATTGTTTAAACGCGACGTGAAAAGGGTCATTGGTTATTTAACACCGTACGTCCCTTTGGTTGGGTTAGTATCCGGTGGAATTACCGTCGGTGCACACGTCGCCGATAAAAAATTAAATCCCGAATAGGAAATTCATAACGTAATAACGTTATGAATTTATTCCTTTTTATGGAATTCCCTTATGTCCATAATGTTTGCGTAAAGACTTTCCATAAATTTTTTAAAGTCCTGTAGGCAATTAAGTATTTTTTCATATTGAGAATGATCATAGTTGTTACCATATAACACTTTGGTTAATTTTCGTGCTTGTTCTTCCATTTTTATTATAAATGTTTTAGGATTAAAAAAACGGTAAGAATAGCCGTCATTGGGAACGTGAGCACGAGTAGTGCAAACGTAAAGGTAAAACACATGGTAAGAACTATAAGGAATTTTTCACGTTGCGTTAACATTTCAAAACTTTTTATTCAAGTTTTGAAATTATGGAATGATGACTTGGTGTGTGTACGGGCGTGTTGTTAAGATTTCTAATCGTGCGCAGTCGTTATTTTTTAACGTGTCTATAATTCTTTTTTCTTCATCTTTTTCGATATTGAGATAATTGTTGAAAATATATTTCATGTCGTCTTTACATGCATTGTAAAACGTAACGAGTTTTGAAATATTCATTCTGTACGGTTTTGCAATAGACGTTAATTGTTGCGTGACAACGATTGTACTTATACCGATATGTCGGCCGGAGAGCCCTAATTTCACGAGTTCGCTCGTTCTGTTTTTAACGTCTTTGCTTGATGCACAATCGTCGAGAATGATTAAGCTGTTGGTATTTTTTGCAAAATGTGTAATTTCACGGATGATATTTTCTACGTTACCGTGCGTGACGGGTAATTCGTAGACGTCTGGATCGGTTAAATACTTCCATTGTTGGTACGTTTTGTTATCTTCTAAGGTCGGACATACAATGAAAATATAGTCGTAATGATTCTTGTATTCTTTTTCGAGCATATCTAACAAGTAATGTGTTTTCCCACACCGACAATAATCATATGCATATTTAGTAATTAGCGGTCCCGTTGAGTTGTGTTCCGCTAATATCAATCGTACCGTCGGCAATAACGAAAACGTGGCAGGACAAGTCTGATGTTGTAACTTCTTTTTCTATTTCCAAAAGTATTCCTGCTTGCGTCCCAATAAGTTTTCGACCGCTACCGCTTACTGTATCATCGTCCACGGTCCTAAAATCTGTAACGCATGCAAACTTATCGGTGTAATATCGTCGCCAATGTATACATTCTGCCCCGATATATTTTTCGCAGTCGTCATTACCGAAGAATCGGACGGCTTCTTTGTACATATTACGTTTTGCAAGACCACGATCGTAAATATCGTTTGGGTTCCCTTCGACGGTTAGGTTGACTTGTGTTAAATTTGGGAATGGGAAATGTTCGCTATCGCCTGCACCTTTTTCCGTGAATAACAACACGACGGCTTTCATGCTTTTTCTCGGGATATTAATGTCCATGACTTCGCGCGTATTTTCTTTTGCCCACAGTAAAGTTTTCAAGAGCGTTGAATAATTGTACGGGAACGATCGTCCGGTATTGTACGTTCCTCTAACACTGTTCGCAAGTCCTTCGCTTTTAATTACGTCGTATTCTAATTGCAAATCTGTAAGTTTATACGTTCCGGTTCCTTCGTTCGTTTGAGCTTTCATAATTTTTTCTGAGCTTGGCAACGTGATGTCGTAGACGAAGTCGCACATACCGTACGGTGCATACGGGCCGTTATCGCATAAAATTTTTCCGAGTGGGATTTTCATACGATCGCACATACCTGCAATCGCTGTCTAATGCACCGTCTGATTTTGCTGATTTGTCAGCGCTGTCATCTTTAGAAATAAGTTTTCGAACATTTTCAGCGGCAATTCCAAAATCTTGCCGATTTGTACGATCGGGTCGCCATAAGTCTTTGTAAATTTCCAATATGCTTTTGCCCGTATTCTGGTAAACTTCGACCCCTTGTACTTTAATACTAAGTCGGTCAACAAGCAATCGGCCTAAATTGTTTAAAAACCACGACTTCGTGTTGCTGTTGTTAAATTTAAACGATAATGCTAACGTATCCGGAACGATACATTCGTTTGCATTCAATGCAGGATTACTTACCGAGTAAATATCTTCTGGGACGGCTTCTGTTTTCAATAACGACGCTTCAATGGGACATCTTTTTCCACGTAAATCTTTTTCGAGTGCAGATGTTTTCTTATAACCTGCAGTTAATTGTTCACCCCTATTCATTTATTTAGTAACTTTTTTTTTGTATTTTTCGTACAAAATATACGCAATAGCGACAGCAAGCAACCATAAATTTTTTGCTAAAAATCCAACGGCACTTGCACTTAATGTTAAAAGTTTAGCGGCTAAATTTAAAAGACCACCAATAATGGGTGCTACTTTTTCACCTACTTTTGCTAATGCCTTTGCAAATTTACTTGTGGCTTGTGCCCCTTTTTTGATCGCGGTTCGTGCACCCGTCACGATGGTGGTTATAATACCCACAACCGATATAGCAACGAGAGAAATACCTCCGAGGTTTTTTTTAGCCCATTGTTTAAATCGTTCGAAACGCGTTAGATCGTTTTGTTGAGCTTCTTCTTCGATCATGGATTGAACGGTTTCACTTTCAGGCCGTTCGTTCAGTCGTAATCGAATTTCGTGGGCTTTTAATACGCACACTTTAACCATTCCCTCATATAATTCTTTTTCTTCTAATGTTTTAGCCTTATTTTTAGCATCGCGGAATTCCATTTCTTGTTCTTTTAATGCACCGTTATCTAAATTATGATCGGTCATCTCTAAAACGCCACGGAATTCGCGGATTTTTTGGTAGACGATCGTTGCGCTCTTATCTTCTATTTTTGCAGCCTTCGCTTCTATTTCTGCAACCTGTTCATCGATAAAATGTTCTAAATTTTCAATACTGTCCAGTAAAATAGATCGTTGGAGGTCCGTATTTACGGGTACGTCTGGTAACGTTTCTTCAATCAACGATGCAGGTGTTTTTTGATGTTCTAATTCGGCTTTTTCAACAAGTTCTTTAAATTCGGTCACTTTGGCTAATTTTTTTACATCTTCCGTGTACACGAGTCTTTTTCCTTTTTGAACAATAATTTTAACGTTATCAAATTCTGCACCGTTTACCTTCCCTTTGCTGTTTACAGTCATTTTTAGTTTTTCAAAAATACTTTTTGCAAATGGACCATCTCCTTTGTTAAGGAAAATTCCTAATTCCCTAAGAAGATTTTTTTTATCTTCCGTGTACCCACGGTTCCTAACGCCTTGAATTTTCCCTAATTCACAATCGGCTTGTTTTTCTTCTTCCAAACCTTGACGTATTTCTGGATTGAACTCAATAATACTTTCGTCACGCCAATCCATATTTGTTTCTTCTTCCCCTTCTTCAGGTTCTATGGGTTGATCTTCACCGAGATTATCTAATTCAATGTCTTCGTCCATTTTTTATTTTAAAATAAAAGATGGACAAACTCATGTTATCGCTCGATACGGGGAAAACCGACGTTTTTCTTCGGAAATGCATTACGACAAAATACGGGGAAAAAATAAACGTTAAAAACTTTAGCGTGTTATGGAAGTATAAGAACATTGTAACAAACGACAACGATCTTATAAAATTTATAACGGTTCCCGATCATCCTGCCACGGGTGTTGCCTTTGAAGAAGGGTACTGGACGTTTAATATGATTGCCGATCGTTTAGCCGAGTCCGGTATTACGTTAGAACGACACAAACACGATAATAGGTGCAGTATTACGTCGTCAAAAAAATTAAACCTGTATCGTTTTGGACCGTTGCTTGGGTTCCCAGAAAACGAAATCATTCCTAAAAATACTAAATCGAAGTCATATTTTCCCGTTGATATTAACCGCGGGTTACGGTACGTAACGATCGGATGTAATTGCGTAAATACCGATAGGAATTTCGATACAAACGGTAATCCGAGTCGAGTTTTTGCTTTTGACGACTTGTCAAAGAATGGTTGGAAACGCAAGATACCTATACGAGATTCAAACCTGTCATTCGGACACATAAATTCATGAAAACGTTTGTAAAAGGTCTTGCCGACCAAATACAAATGGATCTCGTCGATATGGGACAATACACCAGTAAAAACAAAGGGTACCGTTGGATATTAACATCTATAGAAATCCTTAGTCGGTATGCTTTTACGGTTCCCGTCTACAGGAAAGATACAAAAAACATGACGAAAGCCGTCGACCAACTATTAGGTACCTTTTAAACAAGATTTGGAAAATACCCTAACGTTGCTCAGTTTGACGAAGGAAAAGAATTTTATAACGTTGGTGTTAGGGAATTACTGAAAAGTCATAATGTTCATTACTTTTCCACACAATCCGATAAGAAAGCGGCTATCGTCGAAAGGTTTAATCGGACATTGAAAACAAAGATGGAAAAATATTTTTACAGTAAAGGTACGCGTAATTGGATCGATGTTTTAGACGATCTTACAAAAAATTATAACAATACAAAACATAGCAGTATTCATATGAAACCAAAAGACGTGAACAAAAAGAATGAAAATATGGTATGGGTTACGTTATACGGACATGTTTTGGAAGGTTTACAACCACCTAAATTCAAGGTCGGAGATACGGTTAGGTTTAGTAAATACAAAAGTATTTTTGCAAAAGGGTACGAAGCTAATTTTACCGAAGAAATTTTTAAAGTGTCCAAAGTACTTCGAGGAGACCCTACCGTTTACGAAATAGAAGACCACGAAGGAGAACCGATTATCGGAAAATTTTACGAACAAGAATTATCCCTCATCAAGAAAAAAGACGAGACGTACAAGATAGAAAAAATACTTCGACAAAAGAACGGGATGGCGTTAGTGAAATGGTTAGGGTACGATAGCCAGTCGTGGATTCCGGTTAAAGATATTAAGGATATTCAATAAAAAATGTCGGAAGAAGATTTTAAAAAATACGAAACGTCGTACAGACAATATTACGGGTCGAATTACGACAAAGCGTTACGAAATTTAAAAAATACAAAAAAACAAATGGAACGTCAATTCGTTCAACAATATCCGAACGCTCATTTGGATAGATTCAAGTTTAACGTCATCTTATCAAAAACCGGCGATGTTACCGGAACGAGCGTATCGTTTAAAGTCCGCGACGGACAATTTTTAGATATTAGGACCGATGATTTTAAAAAATTTTATTCGGGTGAATTACATTGGTTACCGAGAATATGGGACACGAGCGGTACGGTGCAACCGTTTGCCTTATCGTCGTCGTCGTTGACGTATAATTATAGAAAATTTACAATTTACGTCAATGCAAATTCTGGATTTACGAGTAATTTCGACGCGTTGTCTACATCGTGGAAAGGAACTAACAACAATATTACAAAGGCTGCCCTAGACAAAGACGATCCTTATTTTGCATCGTTATTAGCAGCTTATATTATTTCTCACGTTGGTGGAATGAGTAGGAAACATTTAACAGGTGATAATAACGTTGTTACAAGCATTGCACGGTATTGCATCTATTATCATATGAAACGGTTTACGGGAACGCCAGAAAAAACGTCGCCGTACATTACGCACGATATTAAAAGAGGTATTCAACAAAATATTCCACACAAACGTATATGGGTTCATAAATTTGAACGAACGCGTGCCGAGATAAATTATTGGTATTCGCGTCATGCGAACAAACATAACATTAGGAATTATAGGTATAGGATGTCGGCTAATAATACTGGTGTGCTTGGGATCGACTACGAAGAAGTTTCAAAAGTTGTCAACGATAGCGATAACGACTGGATGAAATTCATTAAAGACGATAGCGACGGTCTTACAAAAACAGGACAAATCTTAGTACAATCGGCTATCGAATCGTACGTGTATAGCGTATTAGGTGCACAAGCACAAACGCGTTGGCCTATTGTCGGGCAAGGTGCAAAATCTTTACAAACGCAACAAATATTTCATCGGCTTGTTAAAGATACGGTAGCGCAAGATAATCCGTCAAAAGCCATTTCGGATATGCGAAAAGCCATTCAAGATACAAACGTCGTTTTAAACATGGCTATCACGCCAGGTATTATTTTAATTCCATCCAACATGATCATTTTAAAAAACAAAGTTGAAGGATACAACAACGTTTTAACCATCGCTACGAACGCCATGAAATTTGGTGTAAATACAAAAGTAAATTACGTAGCACCTAAAGTGACGGAAAAACCACCAACTACAACAACAACAAAACCAACAACTATAACGACAAAACCACAAACACCAACGCCTACGGTAAAACCAAACTCTGGGAATCATCTTCCTTACCTTTTAGGCAGTACGATTGGAATAGGGTTTTTAGTCACGAAATTTGTTTTGTAATTTCATAACCTATATAGGTTATGAAAATAATTTAAAACAACAGTTTAGTTGCCAAAGCCCCTGCTACCGACCCCGTAACGCCAACGACAACGTTCCTATACGTTTTCATCTCGTCGGACGGTTCGTAATAATCGTTTATCGTAGGTTCCGGTCCAATATCTTCATCCATCGCTGTCCGTAACTTGTGCAACACATCGTTTTGTTCTTTTTTTCGACAGTTTTTTCATACCATTTTTCTTTTGCAGTCGTTAATTGTTCCATGGCTAAATTATGACGTTTCATTTCATCTTCGTAACCTTTCTTGTCTAATTTGTGAAAAACGTAACCGGCACCTGCAAAGGCAACGGCATTAAATAACCCGCCTGCTACGACGCTTGCCATTATTTTATCTATTGACCTTTCCTAAACGGTTCAGATGGGACCCAATCTTTTTTCTGTACAAATTTTACGAGCAACGATCCACCACCAACTGCAACCGCCATTTTAACCAAATTTTGCATCGTTCGTGTTACGCCGAGATTTTCTTTTAACAGTTTACTGCTTGCCAACGATACCCCAGCTGCACCGAACGTGATTAATCCAGCATTGTAGAGTCCATTTAACACTTCTTCTTTTGTTAAAGACATTACTTATTTATTTACAAGTCGTCAAAATTACTTTTTTTTTCTTGGGGTTGTTCTACTTTTTGTTGTTGTTGTTGTTGTTGTTGTTGCGGCTCTTCTTTTTTACAAAGGAAATTATAAACCCAGTACCCAAGACCGACTACACCGAGTACACCTACGGATACATATAGGAGGTTTGAGTTTTCAATAGATTCTGATTCGGCTTTTTTACGTTCTGCCGCTTTTCGTGCTTTGGCTTCTTTGGAAATTTCTGCTAAACGTTTCCCGGCTGCTACTGGGCCAGGATTTTTTACTTTTTGTTCAGGAATCTCCACTTTTTCAACCGCAGCTAATTTAGGTTCTTCTGACATTATTTATTTAAAATACTTTGTAAAGAACTTTACAAGGTTCTTGACAATGTACTTTGTCAAGTTCTTTACAAAAGAAGATTAAAAATTTTAAACAAATTTTTGTTTAAAATTAACGTGTAAGCAACGGCGGTACCATTTTTAACTTTTCCAATGCCGTCATTTTCAACCATTTTCTATTCAAGTCACGAATGTACGGTTTGACGATTGTGCGTATGATATGCCCTTCAACGTGCTGCCCTGTATTACTTAATTCATCGGCTAAAAATGTAAGCTTGCGTTGTTTATTACGTTCGATGGCTTTATGATCTTTCCAAAGAACTGGCAAGACCACGTACCGAATTTGTTTGTAAACCCCACGACGATGTTCGGGTTCTTTAAAAAAAGATGTTTTTAAAAATCCGTGAATGATATTACCGAGCATATTTGTTGGATTCGATTCGCATAAGTTAAATATTAAATATAAGACAGATTCTTTAAAATGTTTAGATTCTCTATAATCTCTACCGAGGTCAACCAATAAACAATTATTACTAAATTCCCTATAGACATTTTTAAATAAATCTTCCATTTTTTTATTTATTTAAAGTTATTTTTTTTAAAACCCGTACGGTAGCGTGTCGAAATCATTTTGTACAACGCGTTTATCGTACCCTAACGAAAATGTTTTTGTTTGATCTTGGTTCGCGATCGTCTTTGTTTTGGCATCGCGCGTAATTGCATTTTTCTTGGCAATAACAACCGTTTTACTTGGATCGTGTATAATTTCATCCATAACGTTTCCATTAAGTTTTAGACCGTTGGCATAATTTAACGTAAACCCTTTCACCTTACATTTAACATTCCCGTCATTTGTTTCGTACGAATATGATTTTGGACCCGTACCAACCCATTTCACAATATGATTGCCTTTGAGTTCGTCCGTTAATTCACCTAAACTATCCCCTGTTGGTATTGTATTACCATCAGGCCGTTCGACGAACCAGCAGGAATCCGTATCGTACCCTAATACTTGATCACCAAGCTTAACTAATACACCGTACAACATTTCGCGGGCGTGTGACGTCGTAAATGCCGCTACGAAAATATTCGTATTGTTATAATTATCGACAAATTGGTTTTTAAGATTGTACTGCATCTGAACCATATCTTTGGTAAGGAATTGTATATTGATATCTTCATTCGCATCATTTAAAAGAATCTTGTAAAAATTTTTGGGCTCTGTTACGTACTCCGTTTGCGTTTGATTAACGCGTTGACCAAATTTACCCCATAAACTATTCAAACATAGTTTGGCAATAGCTCGCATCTCAGAATTATATTGAGTGGTACCCAATTCTATCCCCAAATTGTCTTTTACACGTTGCTTAAAACCTGTTATGTCTTCTTCTGGCGGCTCCAAAGATTCCATTTTTAATTTCATGAAATCACGAACATACCCTTTAAATAACGTATCGGTCGTCTTTGGGAAATGCCAAACCTCGTAGATTTCTATAATTTTGTACCCTTTTTCCAAGGCAAGGGCCACTTAGTTCGTGCACCACGTCCCTGTAAACGTGCGTTCGTCTAAAGAATGTTCACATTTTGTTTGTTGTTGTATTGCCGCGCACGTCCGACATAACGAAAATAATAACTTCTCCAATTGCCCGCATTTTAATCAAACAGGGAGAACAGGGTGGTATAATTCACGGGGCGGTTTTATTTTACATTGAATGAACCCAAACCATTTTGGATCGTGTTGTTTTGGGTTATAAATTTTTGTTGGATGACCTACAGGGTACGTTTTGAAAAAATTCACTGTTAGATACAAACTCACAAAGTCGACGTAACGCCCTTTTTCGCCTGGTTTAAAATCATATGTTAGTTTTGTAACGTTCGTACGACCCCCAAAAAATGCAACACGTGGATTTAAAGGCATTACAACGTCGAAATCATTCGTCTTATAATATTTTTTAAACGTAGTATCTTTTTGGATGTTGCATTCGTAAACTTCGATTAAATTATAGCCTAAACTTTTAATTTTGTCATTTTTTAGTACAGTAGCTCGTTGTAATTCGGCCATATCCTTTTGAGCCATTGGATTAATTTTATCAGCGGTATAACATTTTGTGCACCCATGCCAAAAACATCCTTGAAATTCGTAGGCCGTGTTCGTTGTTTTACAAAACCCATCGACTTTCCCCACACGCGGTATAAAATGTTCACCGCCATTCATCGCATGTTGGATGTAGACGTTATTTATATTTGATCTCCAATTTAACCATTGTATAGAAATTTTAGAGAACGTCTCATTTTTCATGCCGTCTTTAATAACCCCGATCGTCTTTTCAGGCATATATTTTGACCTATAGATAGCCATACAAACGGATGCAATCGTTATATACTGTAGAGGATCGATATTACCAATTTTAAGAAAATTATCCCGAAACGTTATCGCGCTACATTGTAAAATATCAACGTTCGAACGACAATAAGCGACTAATTCGTTTTTAAAATTAAATACGTAATTCTCGGCAACACGTTCGTTATACCATTTTAAAAATTTACTACGTTTTCCGGGATTCATATGGTCAGGGTCGTAATAATGTTTGGCCGGTATGGGTCCCACGTAACCCTGATTTGCTGGAATATTAAACAAATGGGGAAAATAACCTTTTTGCAATTCGGTTAACCCGAACGTTTTTGGAAACGACTCTAACGCACCATTTACAAAATTAATACTATCAATGAACCGTATATCATATTTTTCTATAACCATGAACATGATTTTCGTCCTGTTGCGGATACAAAAGGGTTTTATAGCATTATCAATACAAAACTTAAAAATGAACTGCACATCAAACGACTTAGCATTGTGGGCAATGAACGTATAACCTGCGTGCTCGCCACTAAACACAAATTTACAAAAGTCGTTAATCGTATCAAATGTAAATTCGTTCCCTTCAAAATCCTGTGCATTGACGTAATTTACAATGTGCGTACCCGTATCCTGTTGTGTTTCAAAATCGTAAAATATTTACTTTGTCGTGCGTGTCTTACAGCATAAACACCAGTCTTTCTTTTTACCCGTACATTGTGTTTTCCCGCGCGTGCAGGATCCGCCCTTGGTTTCGACGGGTAACATATAACATTTCTGTGTTTTTGGATCGCTGTATTTCTTACCGTTACTACACGTTTTATAACCACATACATGTTGTTTGAGATCCGAAACGGTTCGATGACATATTAAACATTTCTTGACGTGTTCACAAACGACGTCACGTTCCCCGCCTTTAGACCGGTTTCTTAGATGTTCGTCATAACATTTTTGCCCAAAAAATATCCTGTTACAATGTTATCACCTACGTGGTTTTCGGCTTTAAAACACGCTAAACATTTGTCTGGACACTTGTGTTTATCGCGATCTGTATATCCCTTCTTACACGTGTGGCAATAGTAGTCTTTTGATAGGAATGCAGGCATGGACGTTATGACATCGTAGTGATTCATGTTTTTGTTTAGGTAAATTATATTTGTAGATTCGGGGTTTGCCGTATGTATAATTTCATTGAAATAATCTGTATCAATCACATTAATTTGGACACCTAAATGTTTTGCAAACGTGTTTATATCCTCTAGCGTGTTCCGGTGGTCTGAAATATGGACACCTGCCTCTTCATGTAACTTTAAAGCCTCGGTCTCTTGGAGTAGCCGAGACTTATTGAAACCGTCCTTAAGTTGAGATTTCGTCCATTGGTCTTTGTTCAAATTCGCATGTGCCGTTACAATAGCACGTGCAAGACATATCGTGTCGGTATTTTTTACAGTGATGATACATCTTTTACGATGGGTGTTATCCTTGGTAATTTTAATATGTCTACCTTGGCCTCTTGGTATTTTAGTCGACTGAATTTCGATAGTAACCTCGGATAACGAAACGTCTTTGTATTCTACGTATTCTAAAACAGCTTTTAACAACGTATAAAAGAATTGGTCGTCGTTTGTAACGGTTATCAGTTTCGTTGAAAAACGGATGTCCCCAGGATAGATGCGATACAATGACACGAATTTTGTCACCATCAACCAAACCACGGTCTTCAATTGTCAAGTTTATAGCTTCTTGGAATACGGCCACGGGATCGGTCGGGCCATACACGTAAACCGTATACGTGTCGAAATACGTTGTAAATCTTGCGTTCGCATTGGTAAAAGTCCTTACAACCTTAAAGGGTACAAGTTTACGAATTTGGCGCTCGTTCGCTCTTATCTCTTTCTGCCATTTTTTAAATTCCTTCCGCTCTCGTGCTCGCGTTGTCTTGGCGTGAAGACGGTCCATGAACCGTGTCCTACGTTCGCCTTCTTTGGCTGAAGATTTCTCCCATTCGTTTGTTTCTCTATCTCGAGCCCAATTTAGACGTTTCAAATTTTTTGCTTCCAGTTTTTCGACAAACCTATCACGCCTGTCTAATTCCTTATCAGCTTGTCTTGTCCATAATTGTGTTTCTTTTTCCAGGGCCTTTTGTAACTGACGTTCTTTTTTCTTGTTCTCTTTTTCAATAAATCGGTCGCGCCATCCCACTTCCTCGTCGGCTTGGCTTGTCCAGTCTTCTGTCATATCGTTATTACTAGATGATTTTTTACGTGTCCATCGCACGTTTCGTCTGGGTTTTTTATTGTTATCCATTCTTTTATTGTATAGAAAAAATATTTTTTTGATCTTGTTTTCTATCTATTAAAAGATAGAAAAAAATCTAATTAATTTTTGCCTTACCATTCACGGCCATGACGTATAAATATGATGGTGGTCTCCCAAACGCTTTTGCTGCTTGGTTAATGCTAGAATACGTCGTTGTGGTACCGTCATGATTAATAACGTCAACAGTACGTGCGCTGCGAAACGTTTGGTTCCCACGTTGTATCTTAGGGGGATCTATCCCAAGTTTTAGTGCAAGATTATGTTTGTTAAATGTCCCAAAATATTTAATACCCGCGGCTTTTGCTAATATTTCCAACTCCCTTCGTGTGTAATCCTTATCCTCTTTCAAACGTAATTCGCTAGCTTTTTTTTGGATTTCCATATGCTTTATTTGGTTATTCATTTATTTATTATAGGTACGGAAAATTTTTACAAAAAACATTTACGCAATTTCTAAGCATACCCTTTCCTATGTTCGTATCCTTTAACACATTTAACACCATCATCATTATGTACAATGTGAATATTACACATGCAAAACTTCAAACTCCCCCAAACATAATTCCTTGGACCAACAAAAGTCTCTGTAGTAAGAATCCGCTTATGACATTTCGTACAAAATTTCATTTTCCTGATAATTTTTCAAAAAATGAAAAAAAATATTCGCTCAATTTTTTTTTAAATGATATAGATGAAAATTCCTTAAAAAATTTTTAAGGAAAAATATTTTTCCTGTCTTGGAATATTTTTAAGGAATTTTTTTGAATTTTTGATGATGTCAGCGGAACTTTAAATTTTTTTGCTGAATTGACAAAAAAATATTTTTTCAATGCCATCTTGAAATTTTTGGAAACATTTCATTTTGTCTTACATGACGTTTTTGAAAAAATGCTGAGTCAGCACAGAATGCCCTATACGGCCTATCATAGACTACTGATGTTGTCAATGGCTTCCAACACTCGGTTAATTTCTTTCTTTAAATCAGAAGGGGGGTTCCAGCCAAGTGTGTCACAGTAAAACCAGGTATTGGATACAACATCTACGTATGTCATTGTCCAATGACAGCCTTTTCTTTTTGGTGAACTGAGAAAAACCTCGGTTGTCTTTCCCAGGAGAGAAATAAACGTTAGACTGCTTGGTTTCGTTTGCACAATTTTTGAAACTTGTTTCTGGAGGGTCTCATTATCCATCAAGAGTAAGTCATTTAACAAAAATGTGCATGTCCTGGAGTTCTCCTGTTGAAGAAGTTTCACAACATCAGAAAGAATGCTATAATGAAGCCACCTGGTTCCAACTATAGTAGCAAGATCAGAAGCAAGGATGCTTTTATTGCATTCCAATACACAATTGCCATCGGGTTTGTCCATTAGAAGTTGTTTAAAAGTATGCAAATCCTCTTTTGGTACTGCAGAGCTAGGATCAGGATAATTAAAATCCTTGTCTAACCACTCTATTTCTTCCTTCACTTGAGCACAAATGTTACGAAGCTTATGTACATTTACTAAACGTTGCAGACATTTCATCAAATACCCCCAGGTTGCATGATAGTGCCGGATAACTTCCAAGTTTAATTGTTGTGATCATTTCAAGACAACTGGATTTTGATGGTGTATAGTTGCAAGATTTGATACATCTACTTTCTTTTCTGGGTCATGGCGATGAAGAACTGTAGGTCCTACTGGAACAACTTGGGGGAAACAGATGTTCAATGTTGTAATTCTGGTGGTGGAGTGAAAAGTATTATTGACAATGATGTTCTAAAAATACAACAGGTACTTGCAATTGTGTCAATATTTCAATAAAGTAAATGCAATAAATTATGTGTTGTAAAATACTCAAAAGCAATTTAAACATTTGCTTGAAATATTGAAGTTCTCAAAAGGCTTATTTTGGGAAACTATACTGTAGTTATACATCATCATTGTGTTAGCATTAACCAAAATGAACAAACTCTTTTGATTATAAGTAACATAATAACACATAATGATCTATAACAGCCATGGCAATGCTAACAATTTCAAAAAAGTCTATACACATATATTGTAATCAGTAAATTGCATAAAACATGCTGTGTCACCAAAGGCAGCACTACATTATTTTGTAAACATCAGTATTGTGCTGTCTAGAGTCCTCAGCAGAATCATTAGGTGTATGTTAAACCACAAAAATGCATATCCAAGTGAAATCAAAAGTTTGGTACATACCATCCTGACTTGGTCTGATTACACACATTGGAACATACAGTACCTTAAGATTACTGTCCACAATAAAATTTCTTATTCGTTTCTTCTGTAATCCCAGTGGGGAATGGTGGTATGTTTATAATCAATATGCAATATGGTGTAGTCACTGGATAAAACATCTTTTGCACTGATTTTCCAAGCATGCTATTCCAGTTATTTTTTCCACTTAATGTATGAAATTGCAACCAAGAGATATGTGTGCCTGGGTCAATGACTAGCCCCAGTTATTCTTAATGATGTCAAATTCTTACAAGTGGCTAAAAATATATAAAGCCATGAACAGTACAATATATACTCTATATATGGAACTTTGTCATTTGTATATATTTTACTATGCCTAAACATGAACAGAATATTATATTTAAGATTGAACTAATATTTCATTTTAAATTAATAACATGATGGTATCATAACTATGCTGTATGGAATTAATTACAAAATATAAACTATATGGGGTCTGTGCCCCTATACTTAAGTATACCATGTTTTCATATTTTGAATACTGTTGCTGTTACTATTCCATGAGGCATACACTCAGGTAATGCCAAATAAAGGAGCGTTCATAATAAAGTTATCAATCTATCTCTTAAGGGGTTACTTATAATGTCATACATTTCCAATTTTTTTGACCCTTGGTTAACTCAGTGAAGACTTGGATTGATGATTCTCATGAAAGCCCCCTAAATTTAAGTTGAACAGCACTGCAAAGTATAAACAGAGCTTTTCTTATGGGAACTAAAAGTACCAGCCATTTTGAGACATGAATATTTACATCAATACTTATGGCCCATATCAAATGGGTGTTCGTGTTGGTGCAAATACATAAAATGTACATATATTTGCACACAGTACCTTTTTCTTTATAGCGCAGATACCTTTCCATATTCTTTCATCTCCTTATTTCAAAAATTTATTTTCTGAAAACTTTATAAAGCTTTAGCTAAAATTTAGCTATGCTTTAGCTACACGTGCGAATGGAATTTCCCGCATCAAAAAGAGCATGAAGTACTTGGCATTGAAGTGAATCACCACTTCCCCCGGATTATGATGGCTCACAAATAAGACTGCCAGTCAAATAGTATTTTCCGAAACGTGACCGGCTGCCGGTCAAATAGTCACAGGGTTAATTTATATGTTACAAATCTTAATATATTGACCAAGATCTTAACATATTGATCAAAACAATAATTTAACTGACCTTTCTTTTGTCTCTGCTTGAAAGTTCTTGTGTGCTAAGGGTGCCAGAATGTTTGTCAGTTGATGCTGTAGTTGATGGCATAACACTGGGGAACACACTCACTCCAAACTCATCTTGTTTGAGCCATCTGTTGGTTTGATCATCTCCTCCCAGATGCGCAAACCTTCTAGAGTAATCGTTGAATTTGAAATGCGCTGAACAGGTTACGGAATACTTCGTAGGTGACGATTTGCTTTGACGCAGTTTACGAAGTGGACCCATCCTTTGCGTCAGTTTTTTCCCCTCTGGCCGTTCATCGCCAAAATATGGAATAAAATGAATAGTTATTCCATAGTTATTCCTCTTCCCTTGTCTGCCGCAACCACCAACAACGCACCTTTTTGGCATGTTTTAGCGCAATCACACGAGAACTTACGGATTTACACGACAACAGTTTATATGCCAACAACAACAATGTATTCATCTATTGACGTCACAAGCCTCAAATCGACCCAGGTCCGTGACACTCGGTTGTGGAACAAAATGGAGTCAAATTTTTTGCGAATTTTGCATTTTTGGAAGGCAACAGAAAAGCAAAAATTGACAATTTAAAAATTTTTGCGGCTATGTACTCTACAGAGCACTTTAATTGCATTATGAAGTATAGTTTGAAGAATTTACAATAATTAATGTACTCATGCAAACAACGTGTTTACAATTGTGTCATCATTTTTCCTGGTTCAAGGGTAAGTACATCCTCATCGAGAATATCCATTCCCATTAATCTGAAAGCAGGGTAGTTGTTTTGCATTTTCATTGGCAATTTTTATCACTGCAGATGGATCCTTTTGTGGTTTATCAGACTTTCCTAAAACACAAAGCAATAAATATATTTATTTGAAT
Source organism: Muricea muricata (assembly GCA_963855995.1). NCBI lineage: Eukaryota > Metazoa > Cnidaria > Anthozoa > Malacalcyonacea > Plexauridae > Muricea > Muricea muricata. The sequence goes on along the minus strand of OY979716.1, from coordinate 48,959,597 downwards.
TACCTAGTAGTAATTTAAATTTATTAGTCATCCAATACAATGTTACCAATGTTCTTTTTGAACAGTGATATTTTTATTTCTTGTGCCACTTGCAATTTTCATTGATTTTGTAACTTAGCTGTACAAATAAATGGCAACTAAGTGGTGATGATAAATGGTCAACAATGTTACCATACATGTATATGACTGCCAACAAACACATAAAATGATAGCTAGGGGTAATATACCATTTGAAGAAGTTTGTTCAGAAACATAAGCCATCGTAACTGGAAGCACATTTTTCATCCAAAATAATTCCAGCTTGTCACAATCATTTTCCATAAACACAGCATCAAACTCCACACAATTTGTATATATTCCTTGTTTCGTCTATATAACAAGATCATAATGAGTAAGGTTGGAAATGTATAACTGGGTTTGAACTTGAAAATAGTATCGACTGCTTGGAGATAAGGAAAGTCTGCTGCCTTTTAGCACACCACCAACTTCCTTGGATAAAAATGCAGTCTTAGGGTGTTTGTCATGGCATTTCCAAGGGCATTTATACTCTATAGCAACATCTTGGCATCCTGTGGAACAGTTACACATTCGAATGTTATCAATACTTGCACCTAGAAAAGACGTTTTTGTTGATATAAGAAAGCCTTTGGACAGCAACTGCAATCTACAATGATTATGCCTTTCTACTATATAGTACGCCTTGTGTGCTGTTTCCTCATGAACCAATCCTCTACTCTCTTAAGTTCTGTGGTTCATGATTAATTGCACCAGTTTGAGCAGGAACATTTGGGTGTACAATCTGATTGGCAGTGCAAGTTACATTCAGTGCTTTTTCCAATAGGATGTGAAGGTTTCTTCTGGGGTGCATTCAGGGTGTTCATTAATAAATGCACGAAACAAGCTTTCCGAACATTATTCCAACACCTGCATGACCTTTGTCTTCATAACATTCTTAGACTCCAATGGTGAGTGTAACTGAGGTTTTTTATTCTTTTTATAATATAGCTTTTGAAACAGTGGAAGGATGGCTGGTTCAGTTTTCAAATCCATCATTTGTTGAGTAAGTTTTCTTCTTTTTGTTAGGTTCACTTCGCTCGTTAGAAGATCTCACATCTACACTGATATTTTAGGTATATGTGTGGCTTCGCTATTTTTGCCATAAGTGTTTAACACTTCTTCCAATGAGTACATGGCCGCTCCAATATGTTTACAGCCACCATTGTGACCTCCTTAGCACATGCATTTAGCTTTTAGCATGCTACCTCGATTTGGTCCTCTTCCTTCAAGAATGAACCACAGGTCGTAACAACTCTTTCCATTGTCTGTGGTTGTTTTCATAGCCGGTGTGACTTTTCCCACATAAACATGAAGATGCTCATTGGTCAACGTTTTTGTCAATAATGATTCCACTTATCCGTCTTCAGATGATATTCATCAAACGACTTGTAGGCTGCAAGACCTTGTTTATCGTTTGATGTAAAATGACAGATCAAAAAGTTGAGTAAATCATATAGGCCAAAAGGCAGCAACTCAATAAAATTTTTTAAGAGGTTATTAATTTTAAATGGATTGCTTGTTTGCATATCATCCAATGAATAATTCATCTTCATTTTTTTTTGCAAACTTTATCATGCAAATTATGGATACAAGGCAGTTTAATTTTTTGCACAGCAGACACAATCTCGGCTAAAGCATTCTTGTTGTAGCTGTTTACAGTAACATCATGGTCAACCAAAAATTTCTTTATTTCAGTCACCATCATTTTGGTAAAATCGCGTGATTCATCGCTATTGCAATCCATTATCATTAATCTCTAATTGGGAGTTTTCTACAAAGCTATGAGGTTCATCACATTCATAAAAGTGTTGTATACGAAAAAAATGTCACACAGTGTTTTACATGGTCAGTTCATAAATGAAAAAAAAGGTGCAGGGAACAACTGCGCCGACTTACCATGGAAATGTTGGTAAAGACAAACAAAAACATCTTACAAGGAATGTGTGGAAACAAAACACTCAAGTCAGTACAAGTGCAGCTCATGGACTGGAGAAAATTGTTAAGACTTTCGATGAACAGTGTAATGTGCACACGGATTCAACACTGCAATGAAGATGATATCACAAAGTACAACCGTTCACTTACCAACCAGACAGGAAATAATTAAAGTAATTTGATAAAAAATATATTGACAAAAGTAACTGATTACTGTATTTACATCATATGCATTTCCTTGCAAAAGTTTTTCATAATGTACAATTATATAATGTAAATTAAAAAATGTTTTGTGATGTTAGATCACTATAATTTCAGGTCTTATAACTACATGCAGATATACATACCGGTAAGCACATGAGCATACAAATTTTAAATATATTAAAATATATTAAAATATTTCTTGTAGAGTTTTTGGTTCATTCAAAGTATTCTTACTATTACCGTTCCTACAGAGGTTACACTAAAGAAGCATTTGTAAATGAACTTAATCAAATTGATTGGTCCATTATTGACATGCATGACGATATCGACTCTGCCGTTGATGCTTGGAACAGTGTGTTCTCGGACGTAATAAACAGGCACGATCCAATTAGAAAGACGCGCATAAAAGGTCTTCATGCCCCTTGGATAACGACTCTGCTGAGTGATGCTATGAGAGATCGGGATTTCCACCATAGAAAGGCAATTAAAATAACTCTAAGTTTTACTGGGATCAATTCAGAAAAATAAAAAACCTTACCAATAATCTGGTGAAGAAGTGCAAATCGGACTATTATATCAACTTAATTTACCAAAATAAAAGTAACGTCACCGCTTTATGGAACACGCTAAATGAAATCACGAGTAGAAGGTCCAGTACTCCCGTCACCTGCATTGAGGTGGACGGCGTACAATACAACCAAGCCAAATCCATCGCAGAAACTCTGAATAATCATTTTTGTTCGATTTGGCCCAAGTTGGTAGTTAAATTGAAATCTGGCGTGGCACAAAACAATCAGCCAACTCAAATTTCGACTAAACAGGACGTTGATGAGTTTCATTTCGATCCTATTGACGAATTGTTTGTCTGTAATCAATTGAGTAAACTTAAAGCCAACAAGGCTACAGGACTTGATCGAATTACTGCTCGTCTATTGAACGCCAGTTCAAATAACTCCAGTTCTAACCAACTTATTTAATCGTTCGCTTCTATCATCTACATTTCCCAGTGCTTGGAAGTCTGGGAAAGTCGTCCCCTTGTATACGTCTGGCGACAGGTGTAACTACAGGCCCATCATGGTTCTTCCTACAGTTAGCAAAATCCTGGAGAAAGCCGTTCATACCCAAGTTTATCGCTACCTCCTTCAACATAAAATTTTATTCCCACGTCAATTTGGTTTCAGACCTAAACTATCAACTGAGGTTGCTCTCACAGATTTTACGGACCTCATACTTGGTAACATGGATAAAGGTTGTGTCACAGGGGCAGTTTTTCTGGATCTGTCAAAAGCTTTTGACACCATAGATCATGACTCTCTTCTCCACAAATTAACAAAAGTACGATTTAGCAGTTCGTCCATCGATTGGTTTCAGTCTTACCTTTCAGACCGAACACAAGTTACTTGCGTTGGTGACTCTAGTTCTTCGGCAAAGCATGTATCTGTTGGTGTTCCTCAAGGTAGTGTGCTGGGACCATTACTTTTTATAATTTACATGAACAAATTGTCTTCTGTGGTCAACTCGTGCGAACTGTTGTTATATGCGGATGATACTGTATTATTCATCGTCCAACATCAGAGATCTTGAGCAAAAATTAAACTCCGACCTTACTAACCTTTGCCAGTGGTTTAATAACAACTTTTAAACCTTAAACTTTAGTAAATGTAAGTTCGTGCTCTTTGGAAGTCAGCGAAAGGTGCCTTCGTGTAGTCAACTTTCACTGAAAATTAGCGATCACATTTTGGAACGAAAGGACTCTTTTACATACCTTGGTGTTACAATTCAAGAGAACCTGTCCTGGTCTGATCATATTGAAATCCTGTCGAGAAAAATCAGTCAAAGACTTTCTCTTCTCCGCTGCATAAGACATCTTCTTCCATTACATGCCCGTTTAACAATCTACAACAGTCTTATTCTTCCTCTGTTTGATTATAGTGACATAGCCTGGGGCAATAAAAATAACATCGTACATATGGACCATCTTCAGATCTTGCAAAATAATGCCGCGCGGATAATACTGGACCTGCCAAAATATTTTTCTGCATCTAAAGTGCTCGAGCAATTAGATTGGAAACCACTATCAGTTCGCTGATGTCATCACCATTGTATTGCTATTTTTAAATGTTTAAATAAACTGGCTGACTTTGACTTTAATCTAATAAAGAACACTGATGTCCATAGTTATAACACCCGCAGTAGCAATGATATTAATGTTCCGTGGTCACGAACTAACTGGGGTAAACACCGTTTCATTACTCATGCAGCAATGGACTGGAACAACTTAGAACTGAAAGTACGACAGTCCACCACTTTGACTGCATTCAAAAGGTCACTTAATAACGGACTCGTGATATAAACCAATTTAATATCAGATTTTGTTTGTTTGTTTTTGTCGTTGGTTTGTAATTTTTCTTTACTCTGAGATATATTTATGTTGTAATTAATGTATACAGTATGTATGCAGGGCCTCCATGAAAATCACTACGGTGAGCGGAGCACTCCTGTTAAAATATTGTTCTAATAAATAATAATAATAATTCTTTTGTCACACTCAGCTGACAGTCATTTGATCTTCATGTTTTGTTTTAGTACATTATATATAGCAAGGACATATACAACATCAACTTTTACCAAGAAACTTTGGGCAACTTTGCCAAAACCCACAATCTTGCTTATAGGCAAATTGCTTATCAGTAGAGAACAAAAACAGAGTATATGAATAGTATTACTACAGCATTACTGTGAACTTGCTTTTTTCACTAAATTGACTAAAAATTGAACATTAACAATAGTCACCTTCCCTTATTACATTTGCTTAATAAAACAACCTTGACACGTTCGGTGTAAGGGGTGGTGACTAAAAGGTTGGACACAGTTCATATGTGGCTAGTTTGTATAATGACAAAGCAAAGGCTGGGTCAAAAGCCTGGTTACCCTATTTATTTTTTAGCAGTATTTGTATATGAGGTATATCACATAGGTTATGGAGGGATTTACTTTAAAACAAAGAAAAGCACTAATTGTACATTTCTGCAAGGCTCATAGAGATGAAGGTGTTGTTGCACATACTGTTAAACATTTTTTAAAGCAAGGAGTAGCTTGAAGCACCTTGTACAAAATTCTAATAAGCTTCCAGGAAAGGAACACAACAAAGGTTGACAATGGAAGAAGAGTTGAGAAATTGTCTCCTCATAAGACCAAAGGGACTGGTGAAAGCTGCAACAAACAAAAATAGTCACTTGCACGAAACTTTGGTGTACATAAGTCTATGTAAGCCATCAATATTCCAACTGCCTGAAAATGACCCTCACTAAGAGATATGGTGCCTGCTACTGGTACACAATCTTCAAAAGGGTGGATTTTCATTTGATCCAAGGTTTTTAATAATAAGATTACAATATAATAATTATGTATTTATAACCTTTTAAAATCATCAACTATAGCAGTTCACCTGCAAAAAATTCACGCTTTGGGCCTTACATCCTGCGTTACTAGGTTTCCATAGGCAACCCCACTTCAAAGCCCACCTGATACAGCCTCTGCACATATATCTGCATGCTCAGCAATCTTGTCAGTCGAAAAGGAACTACTGCATGTTGGACAGGTTACCATGACTGCAGTGATCATACAATTTTCCTTGTCTAAATAGCTGGTTTGTTGAGCTTTTCTTGACTTGTGTTGATGGTGTCTTCATAGCTATGGTACTAGAACTCAAAATATGTCTAAGTACTGAGCTATGTGCTATAGGACTTAAAATTGGTAGATGTTTGGAAGGATTTAAAGCAAATGGTGAACTTATCAGAATTTCATCATCACTATCCACCTTTATTTCTGCTCCACTCTGTTCTTCTTTGTCTTCTAAGAATGCATCACTTTCATCCTTGGGCTGTGCTTTGAGAATGTAAACGGCAGTAGCAATATCCTGTGTTGATCTCATGTAAACAGGACCCTGTCTGGAAAGATCTTCACTACTTTTCTGTTATAACTCTGGCAACCAGGCTTGATGATTTTGTTGCCAACAGACCTGACAAAGTCAAATTTGGGCTTCGGGATGTTCAATAACTTCTCACCAAAAACACTATTTAATTTCGCTCATATTTGAGCCTCATCCATACCCTTACTGATCTCAACAGTCGACACTGCAAAATTCTTGTTGTACAGTTCTTTGCGCTTCCAACTACGAGGCACTTCCTTAATAGTTAGGGGTGGCAGCAGTATCACGTCTTTTAACATAGTAGTAGGCTTCGATGTTCCCTCTTCGGCTTTTCTCTTTTGCCCTTGGTTGTGAGCCTGCCTTCTTTTTCCTTTTCTCGGACGATAGTTGTTTGATGGAACAAAGTTGTTAGTCAGACCGACGTAAATTCTATCAGAATCTCTCGCCATTGCATTGGCATTGCTCGCATTATCCATCATATTTGTTGTCGATCTCGAATCTACACTTGGAAAAAGGCGCCTTACGGTATATCATCCACCGAATTTGTTTGAGTGGACGGTCTTTCTCTTTGACCTTGTGTTAGATTTCCTATGCTATTGTTTAAAGAAATCGTTTCAACTGCATTTATTAATCTATTTAACAGTTGTTCAGCCATGACAACATCGATGACAAGGAGAATTGGAGAAACAGCAATTCCTGCCAAAAATGACGAATCTGCAATCAACAGTGTACAGCTGTGTTAAACATGAGCCCGCAATCAGTTTATATATCAATATTGCTTTTTGCTATGAAATCAGTTTGTATGTGAATGTTGTTTTATACAGGGGGAGGACCGAAAAAAGTGGCCCCCTATGAAGATAGGGTTTTTAGACTATAATTGTGTAAAGCGTGCGGAAAACGTAGAGAAATTCATAAACAGGACTGTACAATTACCAAACATGACCGAAGGACTAACACTTTTGAGCCTCAAGTGTAATTTTCATCACACAAACAGATAAATAATAGTATGTTTTGTGATTAAATTGAATTTTGGAATAGGAAATATATACGATCATCCAAAGCTGACAATCATACTCTCATCTTCTCACAAATCAACTGATTTTATCTATATATGTATGATACTATGTAGGGATGTTGACATATTTGATGTATCATTGTATCACATATTCAAATATCTTTAACCTATGACGTGCCAAAGTGGACAATATTACTTATTTGTGAATATCTAGTACTTCATGTAGAAATTCAAACGTTTATTGCAAAATATAGTACTTCTTTTGCAAATATATGGATTCATAGTTAGATAAATAAACCAATTTCAAGATGTAAACCAATAATGAAATAAAAACCAGTTAGTTTTGTGATATACAAGCCGATTTCGATACATAAAACAATATTGATATACAAACTAATTTTGATATATACAGGGGGAGGACCGAAAAAAGTGGCCCCCTATGAAGATAGGGTTTTTAGACTATAATTTTGTAAAGCGTGCGGAAAACGTAGAGAAATTCATAAACAGGACTGTACAATTACCAAACATGACCAAAGGACTAACACTTTTGAACCTCAAGTGTAATTTTCATCACACAAACAGATAAATAATAGTATGTTTTGTGATTAAATTGAATAGTTCAAATGGCTTCCCATCAACCGTTGCTGCAGTTGTTTGGCGGTATTAAAAACGTTTTCACGTAATGAACACGTTAACAACTCAACATTACGTCACATTTGTACAATTTACAATGCCATTGTCACATTAACTTAATTTCTCGTTATCGTGTTGTGTCTTATTTTCAGTACTTTGTTGGCATTCCCTTCGATTTAATAACAGCTTTGCATCTACTACCCATGCTCTCCACAAGTTTTTTCAAGTATTCGTCATTTATTTCGTTCCATGCAGTTTTAAGAATTTGGAAAAGTTCATCTTCATTCTTTGGTTTTCTATTTTTGGTCTTACGATTCAATTCAGACCATAAATTTTCAATATGGTTTAAATCTGGTGACTGAGCTGGCCATCGCATGACATCAATCTTCTTATTTGCAAGATATTTGGAAACAACTCCACTTGTGTGTTTGGGATCGTTGCGATCGTTGAACTTTTCCAAATTCTTAAAACTGCATGGAACGAAATAAATGACGAATACTTGAAAAAACTTGTGGAGTGCATGGGTAGTAGATGCAAAGCTGTTATTAAATCGAAGGGAATGCCAACAAAGTACTGAAAATAAGACACAACACGATAACGAGAAATTAAGTTAATGTGACAATGGCATTGTAAATTGTACAAATGTGACGTAATGTTGAGTTGTTAACGTGTTCATTACGTGAAAACGTTTTTAATACCGCCAAACAACTGCAGCAACGGTTGATGGGAAGCCATTTGAACTATTCAATTTAATCACAAAACATACTATTATTTATCTGTTTGTGTGATGAAAATTACACTTGAGGTTCAAAAGTGTTAATCCTTCGGTCATGTTTGGTAATTGAACAGTCCTGTTTATGAATTTCTCTACGTTTTCCGCACGCTTTACAAAATTATAGTCTAAAAACCCTATCTTCATAGGGGGCCACTTTTTTCGGTCCTCCCCCTGTATATATCAAAATTAGTTTGTATATCAATATTGTTTTATGTATCGAAATCGGCTTGTATATCACAAAACTAACTGGTTTTTATTTCATTATTGGTTTACATCTTGAAATTGGTTTATTTATCTATGAATCCATATATTTGCAAAAGAAGTACTATATTTTGCAATAAACGTTTGAATTTCTACATGAAGTACTAGATATTCACAAATAAGTAATATTGTCCACTTTGGCACGTCATAGGTTAAAGATATTTGAATATGTGATACAATGATACATCAAATATGTCAACATCCCTACATAGTATCATACATATATAGATAAAATCAGTTGATTTGTGAGAAGATGAGAGTATGATTGTCAGCTTTGGATGATCGTATATATTTCCTATTCCAAAATTGTGTCTATATATTAATTATCCGGAAATTTATAACTGGTTTATGTCGGGCAAACATGCGCAGTTTCATATTTCAAAGCCATACTGAATCTTCATGTGCCAACTGCCGAATCTGATGGAAATTAGCCCAATACAATAGAAATTACATTTGCAGCTGGATGGCTGAATTGCATAAGTCTTTACATCTATTACAATTATTTTAATATTTTTAATATAGCCTACAACAGACAGTTAATAATAAAAAAGATAAAATGTCCGAATTTTTACTTTACTTACAATTACTATATATAAAACTATTTTTTAATCTATTGGTGCCACATTTAGGCACATTAAAATTCCGTTTATTTCTAAGGTTAATGTTACACATGTTCTAATTAGGTAGTAAGCAGTGTAACTTATGATTACTGCTGGATGCCATATCATGGAAAAGTTCTTTTGTAAGACTGTCTCTTCGATTGTAAAGGGGTGAGAGGTTACTAGCTTCCAGGGCTTCTTGAAAATTCAACTGGTGAGAGAAGTAATCTTAGGGCCCGTTTCTGCAGTCTTTCCAATTCGTCAACTAGGTATTTTGGAAGACCATTGTGAAAGACTGGGCAAGTATACTCACCAATGGGACGAATGCAAGTTACATAAAATGTTAATAAGTCTTTTGTTTGCAAGTTTGCTTGCATTAATTGCCTTAGAAAGTACGAGTGAGTAGATACCTTGTGTACGATTTCGTGTACATGGAGGTTCCATTTAAGATCTTTCGAGATGTTTAGGTGAAGGAGTTTTACACTAGAAACAAGTTCAACAGGGTTACCATTAATAATAGCAGGGGAGAAATCAGGAGCTGGCTTGGCGAAGGATATTTTCAATTCTTTACACTTTGATTCATTTAGTTTATTTGGGCACTGCTAGTTGGATATTGCTTAATCATCCTTTCCAACGAGTTCTGCCATAGTCGTATCGTCCACATACTTCAATAAGTCATTGTTCATAACTTTGATATCATCAACCATTAACAAGAAAAGCTAGGGACCAAGTTTAGTCCCATATATGTTGGATGAAATGTGCATTGCAAACTAAGAAAAATCTTTTGAAACTTCATCCAACATGGTGACTATTAAGTAATGTGCAAACCACCAATTGCATTAGCTCATCAAAGCAACTAGCTTGGTATATTTGAACAGGACCTCAATAATAGCTAGACACATGTATATAGAACATTAATGAATTAAAACTATATAGAATATTAGTGTATTAAAGTGATTAAATTGAATGTACTTAGATAAGTAGAGTCTTCTGAGCTCTGGACTGAAAGATGCCATATCAGTCACTGTTGGCTTGACAAAAGTTTTTACCACAGGCGAAGGAACTTTTTGCTGGGGCAAAATCTTTCCAAACTCTTCTTTAAATCAACAAGCTTTACCATAGTTTAGCCCTAGCCTTTGAAATATTGGCGCGTCTGCATCCTTTCTGATGTCACACAAGGCATTTATGCAAGTTATGTCTTCGTCAACTAAATGAAATGTAAAAATACACCAAACAAGATGAACTTTAAACGTTTTTAAAACAAAATTTATCAAATATTATATGGGTGCTATTTAATTCAATGAATTCATGGCGCACAAACTGTAGTTTCAATGTATTAATACCAATGGTAATGTACCTTGAAAGGCCATGGCTACATCCGCCCCAAATAAATCTGAAATTTTCAATAAAATTGTCTCGACATTAAGTCCATTGTCTTTCTTGCTTTCTACAGAGGCCTGCATGCTATTTAGACGTAATTTAAATTTCAAATAAGCTCTCAACAATGTTTAAACAATATCAAATTTCACAAGCACACTTTTTCATCAATATGGCTTCTCCAATCTCCACAAACGAGCATGCCCAGTTCCCGCCAAAAATCTGCCAAAAATGGATTACTCTCGACCGCACTATTTATGATCAATGATGTCGTACTATTGAAGAGTGTAAAACGTCATGATAATGTTGTCAAAGCATGTGCAATAATTGTGTACTTTGTGTGGATGGACTTCGCACAGTTCGCAGTGACAAGTGTGATTTTGATATTTCTTTATCAAATGTACGGTAACTTGAATATTTCGCAGAATAGAAATGAAGTTTCTACTTGCCATTGTTCTGAAAAATCCTACCGACATGTCCATTGTCCTTGTCAAAACTGTATGGGATGGGCTACTGATCGAAGCATGGAGCGGAGGCACAGGCAGGAAAACAATGATGACTGGCGGAACAGAGATGATTTTACATACACCCACGGTTTAAATGATGGAAATGCCTCCTTTTTTAATGGCAAAAAAAGTGACAAAGATGAGACAGCCACTAGTGGTCAAGATGACATTTCGAACATAAATAATTCCAGTGATACTGATGATGATTATCATGCAGACTATGGTGAACGTGGCTTCGAAGATAGTGCAGCTTCATGCGAAGACGGTGAAGAAAATCCCTTGAAAAAAATCGTTGTGGATGCTGTCATGAATGCCCTGAAAATAATGAAGGAAGGTGGGACATTTATAAGAACCTTTGAAGATATTTTAGAATATGGTAAAAATCTATCACTGGCTGGTATTGACAGTAGTTCTGAAGATATGGATCGTGATGTACTAATGACATTGTGGCCAAGAAACTGGGCTGGTGTTCAGAAGCTTTTGCAAGAGGAAGGATATGAAGATGCCTAAGAATACGCAATTTGCTTCTGTCGAGAAGAAAAAACAACAAGAAGAAATGGTAAACCAACTAAAAAATTTGTCTATGATGGGAAATACAGTGTAATGGAGAGTAGCAATGATGTATGCAACCACTGTGGCAAGAGGGGATATTTGAAATATTATTATCTTGGGTTAAAAGCTAAAGTAAAGAACTGGTTTCAAGATCCAGAGATGTGCCGGAAAATGTTATCACATTGGAATGAACGTGAACATTGGCTTGGAAGAACTGACAGTTATGATAACAAACGTGAGCTTTGGGATGGAAAGAGGTGGGTGGAATTGCAATGGTTTTGGGATCCTAACAGTACATGGGTGTTACCAACACTTTGCACATTATGTGGTATGCCAGTGCCAGCAGAGCACTTGAAAAATTTGCAAGATTGCCCTAATGGCTCAAAAGAAGTTGAATGCCAAAGTTGCTTTGAGATGTTCAACCACTTTATTAAAACCACCCACAGATCACCATTAAATTTGGTACTTATTGGTCACTGGGATGGATGGCAATCCTTTGGCACTAGCTATAAAGGATGTGGATCATTTGAAGTAAGTATTGGTAACATGACAAAAAATGACAGAAACCACATTGAAGAAGTATTTGTGATTGGATTTGTTCCTTTATATCAAGTACCAAACCTACCTGAATCGTTTGATCCATTTCTGCAACCGTTAATGAAAGACATTTGCACTGCATTCATTTGTGGATATAATATTAATTATCCCAAGGGTGTTACGGTGCAAGATTTTGAAATTTCAGGACATGAGATTGTCAGGTTACTCATAATTTGTTGAACTGCTGATCACCCTGGCCAATGCGAGGTGGGGAAATTTTTAAACCAGGGGAAATGTGCTTGCAGGCGATGTAAACTGATTGGACAACAGTTGAGCAACAGTTCCAACACTCATTGCTATTATGGCAATAATCGCTATCACTTTCGTTATCCGCAAGAGAAAAGGAGTATCGAAGAGACAGTGGAAGATTTGTTTGACATTGATCACAAAACGAGAACAAGTGTCAAAAAGACAATGGCATCAAACAAAGGTTTTACAGGCACCAGTATCTTGCATACATATCTTTATCCATTGTATAAATTTGACATATTGTTTCATATGGTTTATGATTCATTCCACACAATTTGCCTGAATGTTGTGAAAAACCAGCTTGAACGACTTTTGGAGTTAGAATTACTTGACCAAACTAAGTTGGATGAACTGATAGAAAGCTTTCCTTGGACTAAAGAACTTAAAGATGGACGGATTCCAAAAGCCACCAAAAACTATAAGGAACTTGGACAATGGAAAGCAGAAGGACTGCACCTTTCCTATGGCAGATTGTATTCTAAAAGATCATTTTGGCAATTAAGCTTCAAAAGAACTAGAAATTCAGTGTATGATCTCAAGATTGACTGAATTGCATTTTTATGGTGGTCGAAATGGATGGACAGGTGATATGATAGATTATCACAGGCAGTTGGCCTGGAGATTGAACATACAAGTTGAGGAAGTCCAAGGTCTGCACATGTGTACGATATCATTGCACAATTTGATACACCTTCATGAGGATATCATCACATTTTCTTCTTCAGATAATTATTGCTGTGCCGTGTATGAGAGAGCTGTTAAACAGTATGTCAAAAAGTCACATAACTGTAAAGCAATTGAAGTTACTTTTGCACAATCAGAATTAAGACGTGAGTTTTTGAAGCCATTTCACAAAGATGAGGAAGTTTTGAGAGGAAAGATTGATCAGGAAGCGGTAAGAATGATAAATACTTTTCTTTTGTAGCTATTCTATTCTATTAGACTATACTCGTCAGTTGAAGAGTATACACCCCACTGTTTGGATGACTGTAATTAAATTAGCTTTAATTCTTTCTCAGTTCAAGCAAGGAACAATGTTATACAATGCTACCACATGATGAAAGGTCTAAGCATATCTTTAATTATTGATATATAGGATTTTGCCAGTGCTGCTGATATTGCAAAAGTGGAGGTGCAAAGAGACCCTAAGGGACGAAAAGCGTATCTTCTTGGTGGCATGAACCAAGTAACAGCTCTAGATGCTGAAGAAAGAAATAAGATTTCAAATATAGTTTCACTTCCTTTGAAAGAAATACCTGTGGCTGCGTTTTCTTCCATTCGAGCCTTCATTGCCAACACTGGGTTTAATGGATGTGTGGTATCAAGTGGTGATAATGTGATTGTAAAGATTGGTCATGTTGAGATGGTTTTCAGAGTAGAACGCTTTCTTTCGCTTACATGTGAAAAGAGGAACATCTCGTTTTTACTTGTTTATGGTGTTCGTTATGCTGACGATTTGCATGATGGTCAGGTTTCGAGAGATTACTGGAGTAGATTTCTGAAGGTGAAATCCCATCTACTTGTAAAAAATTGTATTCTCAAATTGAACTTGTGAAATGAAAGTGTATTCTATATTCTTGTTCAGATAGCATATTAACTGTTGCTGACTACCAACGAGAAGTACAACAGATCTCATTTAGCATTGTTGTACCAGTATATGTTGTTGAGAAAGGAGATATGTTGCTCATTCAAGGCGAACAAATTTGTGACATTTGGCACAGTCATGTCCAAAGTGTTGATAAAGTGAACAAAACATATACATACATACATACATACATACGAACGTACGTACGCCCACGTGCACACGCGCACGCGCACACCCCTACGCACACACCTACACACACACACACCTACACACACACACCTACACACACACGCACACGCACACACACACACCGACACACCTACACACACACACACCTACACACACACGCACACACACACACATACATACATATACATATACACATGTGGGTATAGATGGGTACTCCAGGATACCAGTTTACCTTGAGGCATCCAGTAATAACAGAGCACAAACTGTTTTAAAAGCATTTACCAATGCTGTTGAAACATATGGTCTACCATCTCGTGTCATATTACATACCTGTAGCTACTGATTTATAGTTTTGTTGATATTTTGCAGTCATATTCGTCCGTAACTCGTTCTCAAGTGTTCGTGACTTTTTTTGTGTAGTTTCTGTTGTGTGTGTGAATCGAGAAATCTTTAGATCGATACAGTTGGTGATCGAGGAAACTTTAGATTGATACAGTCGGTGAGTTTAATATTATACAAATCTGTAAATATTTTTAAATTGGTATTGTTTGTAATATGTGTATTTGTTTGTAATAGAAAACCGCGCGTGATTGTACTACGAGTTTGAGACACCAAAATGGCGTGAAATGATGGCACGAAGTAAACGGTGCGGAGGCCCATAATAGTTTTCGACTATTTGTGCGTGGCAAAACCTTGATCGGTATAAAATTGATGCGAATTTGACTGTTCGTGCATGGCAGAACCTTAATCAGTATAGAATTAATGTGAATTCGACCGTCGAAGGCGATAAATATGTCAACAAAATCGGGAGAAAATACAGGCGCTAAAAATGGAATTGGCGACAGTGATAAAATTCGATTTAGCAAGAAATGGAGCAAAATAGATTTATTCCCAAACAAAGAGGAGATTTTGAGGGAAAACGGCATAAACTGTACGAGTATTGAGCTGCAGAGATCGATGGATTAGCTAGGGTGTATGAACGAGTTTGGGCTTATTGACCGGAAGTTGCAACGATGCAGGCAAAATTTCGGAAGTATGGAAATATATGGAAAATTTTAATGAAAGGTGGAAACACTTTGTCGGCATTCACGAACAGTATTATACTTTGTTGAGGGGCGGATGGGAGAGAGAATATGCGTGTTCAATTTACGAAGGACAGAAGCGGCTGAAACGGAAGTTTGACAAAATGGTGAGCAAATGGCATACTAGGCAAGATATGGCGAAAGTGAATTTGAGAGATACAGGTGTATGGGAAAGTCGTAGCGGCAAATACTTGAAAGGGAAGAGCAAGAACTGAGTCGAAAACAAGAGCTTATGGAAGCCGAAATGGAAGCAGAAAGGGCTGTTTTATTTAGTGCTGTGCACCAGAGCCGGAGCCAGAGTTTTGCTCTATTTTGCTGGAGCTGGAGTTTGTTCACCTCCAGCAAAACTCCGGCAGCACTCATTTGTGCTGCAAACTTCTATCATAGATCAACGAAAAAATTAACTTCATTGACAAAAAAGTACTACAGCCTAATATGGCTTGCCACAAACATACAAATTATAATTATGGTATTTTATGTCACTTTTGTAACTGTGACGTCCACGAGACGGTAAAGCGCTTGAAAATTTTATCTGAAAATTTCATCAATCGCTGCTACGCAATGCTTACAACTGTCAACATGAAAGGTCGAATATGTGTTTTTAAGAATAACTGAAACATTACTATTAACTGTATGTGCCTCGTTTTGCAAATACAATACTGTGTATCATGCATATTACAAAATGTTAATGCGAAGAATGCAAACTGTTAAATAAAAAACAAAGATGGTGTTTCCAGTTTAAACTGTAAAAATTTCCAATTTTGACAAATTTGCACACAAACTTCAAATTTTCTGCCAGAGCCAGAGGTGAAAAAACTGGAGTTTGCACAGCTCTAGTGTTATCTTTCCAGATCATGTCGGAATTCAAAGACCAAAGCTCTCCCATGACAAAAGCAGACGAAATTACAATCAAACCTAAAGAGCTATCGAGTCCAGGTAAGCTTGCAGTCAAAATAGAGGAGAAAAAAACGGCCCATAAGATAGACAATAAAGTAGAGACGGAGGATAAATGTAATTTTACACCTGATATTCAAAGGCAAAATCCCACCACAAAGCCAGTAGGGTTAGAGAATGCTAAACAGACAACGGGACAGCAGTTTGGCTAAGAAATTGTTGGAGTTTTGAGACAGGTGGCAAATTCACCCAAGGACGAGTATCTGAAGTTTAGTGGGGACCCTTTAAAGTATGTAATGTTCATGCATAATTTTGAAATATGCATCGAAAGGGACAATCCAGATCCAGACAGAAAGCTACAGTTGCTCATACAACACTCCATTGACAAGGCAAGGGAGGCAATTGAGAGCTGTATTAACCTGGAGAATGGTTATGAAGTGGCAAAAGCAGCACTCAAGGCAAATTTCGGGAAACCTCATATCATTGCATTGGCCCATATTCGAAAATTGGTTAGCCTGCCTGATTTGAAGACAGCAGATGCACCATCACTATTACAGTTTGCAAGGAATCTGACCACTGCTGAGAGAACATTAACTGGAATGGGCACAGAGCATACTGCAGATTTTAACCACATGACCACACTAAGGGAGTTGGTGAAGAAACTACTCATGTTTGTCAAAGCAAAATAGGCTGGAAGTATCATTGAGTCTGGGCATAGACCATCATTCGGAGACCTAGTAAAGTTTGTGCAGGAGCGAGCGAAGCTAGTAGACAATGAGTTTGGAAACGATATGACAAAGGGTTATACCAAAACCCGAAATGCGAGAGTCGAAAGGGAAGGAATCAAGACACGATAATGAACATCGGGCGTTTTTGACTGGAGAATATGTGTTCAAGAGAATGGCCTCTGCAATAAGTGCTTAGATAGGGGACACAGCTAAGAACTGTCTTAAAACAAGATTCAAGTTTCTTGTGGAAAAATGTAAAGAGCATCACACCCTAATGCATCGACCAAAGCCAACCAAGAAAGGTGGTGAAAACCCAAAAGATGACATACCTATAGAGGGTCGAACTGGGGTCGGCGACAAGGATGTTGGTGAGGGTGACAAGGTGAATGTGTCAACAACGACTACCGAAGTAGGTGGAGGTAAAGTGTGCCTGGGAGTCATTCCTGTTAAGGTGTCTGCGACAAATAGCAGTGAGTCTGTAGAAACATATGCATTGATGGACAATGGGTTGGAGGTGACGTTGTGCCATGAGTGGCTTGTAAGGAAGCTTGGGTTGCTCGGAGATAAGATAAACTATACTTCGACGGGCATGACAGGAAGCAGTGAAATAGAAGGACAAATGGTGGATATCACAGTGAAATCCATAGACGAAGCGTTTGTAGTCGAAATCCTAAAGGTAAAGACTGTGAATCAGATACCGATATCTCCTAGCTGTGTAGCGAAACAAGAAGACCTTAACAGAGGGCCCCATCTTCGTGAACTGGAAATGCTGGATTTGGACAATGCGGAGGTGATGCCCCCAATTGGAGTGAAAGAGTGTCCGAATTTGTTTGTACCCTTGGACTACAAGACTGGTGGTGCTGGTGATCCCATCGCGGTAAAGTATAGCCGTGGTTGGGCAGCAATGGGCCCCATGGGAGGACAGAAGGAAGATGCAAGTTGTAAAGTTAACCTGACTAACTTAAAAAATGATCTTGTTCATTTGGTAACGAAGGAGTGTGCAGGTAAAGGTGAATATGGAAGTGCAATTTACAAAGGCATTGAATGGAATGGGTGTCCTGATGTTGAGAAGGCTTGCCAGGATAACAATGAAATACTTTTGCAACAGTTAGAGAGACTCTGGAGTACAGATTTTGGTAATATGACTGTTGATATTAAGGTTGAGGAGTCTGTTGAAGACCAGAAGGTGCTAGACGTAGTAAAGAAATCATTGCAAATCAAAGATGTCATTAGAGGTTATGCAGAGAAAATACCAACAGATGAATTGACACCAGTGGCCCGACCAGTTTGGTACTTGCCTCACCATCCTGTTGTGCATCCAGATAAACTGGAGAAGGTACGGGGAGTATAAGGGCACATCGCTGAATCAACAGTTACTTCAAGGCCTGGATTTGGCAAACCCATTGGTTGGTGTTCTGATCAGATTTCAAGAGGAACCCGTTGCGATAGTAGCAGACATAGAGTTCATGTTTTATCAGATTGGAGTAGATCCCAAAGATCGTGATGTGTTGAGGTTTCTTTGGTGGGAAAACGGCGACTTGCAGGAAGAAGCCACAGTGTATCGAATAGTAAGGCACGTTTTCGGTGCAACATGATCCCCTAGTATCGCGAATCTGTGTTTAAAGAAGGCAGCATCAGCAAATCGCAAAGAATTCGACCAGGAAACCGTAAGAACAGTTGAAAGAAACATGTACGTCGATGACCTGATGAAATTAACACGTAGTACAGAGTCGGCCATCATTTTGGTAGGGCAGCTGATTAAATTGATGAAAAATAGTGGGTTTAGACTAAATAGCTCAGCAACGATCGGGGAGTGATCTTTGAGATTCCCGACTCAGAGAGAGCACTGTCGGTAGTTAGTCTGGAGATTGATGATCTCCCGACGGAGACGACACTTGGACTGGCGTGGAACATGGAAAACAATGAATTTGTATGGAAGGCTTGGAGCAAAATGCTAACAGTTGCTAGCGAAAGGCCAATGACGAGGAGAGGCTTATTGTCAGTGGTATGTTCGTTGTTCGATCCACTTGGTTTTGTGGTGCCGTACGTGATGAAAGGAAAGTTGTTTCTGCAGAAGCTGTGTCGGCAGAAGCTGGAATGGGATGAAATTCTCTGTCAAAAAGAAAAGGAACGATGGAAACATTGGCTTTCAGAACTATTGCGCCTGCAAGAAATAAGAATCGAACGTTGTATTAAACCAAAGGATTTCAGAGAGGTAAAGGAGACCCAACCACACTTTTTTTCAGATGGGTCACGCGTGAGATACGGCGCAGTTGCCTAGTTGCGCAGTTGCCTAGTCTCTGTCAAGTTAAGCAAGATGATTCAAGAAGAATTACAATTTCCTGTGTTCAGCACGATGTACTGGATGGATTCTACGTCAGTCCTGAAATGTATATATAACGAGAAGGAAAGGTTTCAACCTTCGAATCCAATCGACTTACAGTCATACGAAGTGGCTCTTTCCTGAGTCAATGGAGCTATGTCAGCAGCGAAAGCAACGTGGCAGATGATGCGTTGAAAGGTTTGAAGCTTGACGCGATGTTTAAGAATAGTAGATGGTTAAGCGGTCCAGAGTTTTTGTGGAAAGATGAGTCCCATTGGCCAATTAACATCGTAATCCCTCCTGTGACGTCTAGCGATCCAGAAGTAAGAAAACCGAATTTGATTTACGTGACTACGATCAAGGAACATCCGTTAGATTTGCTTATTCAATGGTATTCATCAAGCTGGCAGAAGTTGAAGAGGTGAGTAGCATGGCTGTTGCTTTTCAAGAAGAGCTGCTTATGAAGAGAGCACGTAAGAAACATCCATCGAGTTGTATGACTAACGATAGAGAAAGTGAATTGAAGAATTTGAAGGTTAGCGAGCTACGAAAGGCGGAATGGATGATCTTATGTCATGTTCAATGGGTAGTTTTTTCGAAGTGAAGACTATCTTAGCAGTCAAACGATCAGTCGAACAATAGTCAGGGACATTCGGTATATAAGCTGAATCCTGTATTGAAAGACGACCTTCTTGTAGTGGGCAGTTGATTCACACACGTGGAGATAATGCCTGAAGCGAAGCATCAAATTTTCTTACCATATAAGAGTCGTGTGACGGACTTGATTATTGAAGAATGCCATCTGAATATGGGGCACATGGGTCAGGAGTCAGTGCCCAGTGCATTAAGAGAGCGCTTTTGGGTTATAAAGGGACAGTCGGCCGTGAGGCGCGCAGTCAGAAGATGTTTGGATTGCTGGGGCAAAAAGGTCAACCTGGTGAGCAACTTATGGCAGATCTACCTAAGGAGAGGATTACTCCAGACAAACCACCTTTCACAGCTGTAGGAGTTGATTATTTCGGACTCTTGGAAGTCAAACAAGGAAGAAGTCGAGTGAAAAGGTACGAATGTATATTTACATGCCTCGTGTTACATGCGGTACACATTGAGATCGCTCACTCATTTGATACGGATTCAATGATAAATGCCCTAAGGAGATTTATTAGCGTGCGTGGTCGTCCAGAAATTATCAGAAGTAACTGCGGAATGAATTTCACAAGTGCAGAGAGTTACGAGAAGTGATTGAACAATGGAACCAACAAAGGGTCGAGAGTTTCTGCGCACAGCAGGGAATCCAGTGGCTATTTAACCCACCAGGGCGAGCCATTTTGGGGGAGTGTGGGAGCGAAAGATTCGTTCAACCCGTCCGATATTGCAAGCGTTACTAAAGGAACAGGTGGTATCGAATGAGGTGCTCTTGACGGTGGTTGCGGAGGCATCTAACATTCAAGTTAAGATTAGATTGGGAAATCCCTCCTGGAATATTCGATGAAAACAACATCTATACCAAACAACGATGGCAACAAGCCCAATATATGGTCAACCTCTTTTGGCAACGGTGGGTCAAAGAGTATCTCCCTACGCTACAAAAAAGACGGAAATGGCATGTGACTAAACCAAATTTGAAGATTGGCGATTTTGTTCTTGTAATGGACAAAGACTATGCCAAAGAAAAATGGCAAGTTGGCAAGGGTGACGTGGGTGTTTCCGAGCAACGACGGATTGGTTCGAATGGCAGAAGTCAAAACGAGCTCTACAGTGGTGACAAGAGCAAGCAGACAAAGATGTGGAGAGATAAAGACTACGATAAGCGTATTACGAAGACCAATTAACAAGCTTTGTCGTTTGGAGATGGATGAAGAAATGGGTGAGATCATTATAACTAAAACCTAATCGGCAGCTGACAATGTAGGAGTAAATGGATAGCACTGTATTGTACCCATTTAGGGGTCGTGTAGCTACCAATTTATAGTTGTTGATATTTTGCAGTCGTATTCATTCGTAATTCATTTGTAAGAGTTCGTGACTTGTTTTGTGTAGTTTCTGTTGTGTGTGTGAATCGAGAAACTTTAGATCGATACAGTCAGTGAGTTTAATATTATACAAATCTGTAAATATTTTAAGGTTGATACTGTTTGTAATATGTGTATTTGTTTGTAATAGAAAACCATACGTGATTGTGCTACGAGTTTGAGATATTGAAATGGCGTGAAATGATGGCGCGAAGTAAACTGCGTAGGCCCGTAATAATACCTGTGAACAAGGGTAAATTTTGTTTTGGACCAATCAGCGAACTTGTTTACCTTTTGGCGTTAAGCCAATCAGAACGCGTAGATTTGTACTACTTCCGGTTTTGAGACATATTTTTATGCGAAATAATTTACCAATTTAACGAGACTTACCTGTAAGTTGAAGTTGGATTGGAATTCTATAAGTCATCAGCCAGGAGTGAAAGAGGTGTATGAGAGAGGAGCCGCGCATGCGCTTAACCATATTTTACAGCCGGAATTTAACCTGGTGACCAACCCACACAGGAGTGAAAGAGATGGGAGGGTAATGTAGCCAACCATAGGGTAGGGCATACACCTCTTTCACTCCTGGCTGATGACTTATAGAATTCCAATCCAACTTCAACTTACAAGTAAGTCTCGTTAAATTGGTAAATTCTACTACGTCATCAGCCGTAGTCGTTACAGAGCTGTACGAGATTTCACAGCTGGTCATCAGGGTTAATTCAAGAAAAAAGAATAGTAACAAAACGGATATGCATATCAGTTGATACATATAAACTGAAATATGTTGTAGTTAAAGAAAGGATAACATGAACAATATCAATATAACGGGTAACACTAATAGTATTTACAAACATAGCTTAACGTGTTACCGTTGATGAACGTAAGTGTCAAGCACCGCTGAGCCCAAATTAAAACTAGTCTCTGCACAAGGTTTATGATAAAATTTTTGGAATGTTTGTTCGTTTGACCAACCAACAGCTTCCAAAATGCTGGATATGTTAACATTGGCATCAGCCACATAAGAAGCTGATGCTGCCCGCGTGCTATGACAATGAAATTTGGTAGTGTCAATGCCTGCTGCCTCCAAAAACGACTTGCACCAACGTGCAATAGTTGCCTTAGAAATGGGTCCATGGGGACGGATAAACTGACAAGTAATTGTTTACACATTGGCTTACGAAGACTTGCCGTTCTTTTGATATATTCTTGGATATGAACCACTGGACATAACTTGACTTCATGTGCATAGCGTTCATAAGTAATAGGTGGAATATGGTAACCTTTTCTGGTTTGCTTAACTTTGTCAATGACTTTGAAAACACACTTGGTATCTGACAACTCCATATTATCAATCGTGAAATAATGAACAGTTTGGCAACGTTGACCACTAAGCAATAATAATAAAAATACCAGTCTCACCGAGAGCTCTTTTAAAGACAAATCAGCTATATCTGGTTGTGTACGAACATAATTAAACACTGTGCTGACATTCCAAACTGTAGGGTATCTAGGCAAACTTGGTCTCAATTCGAATATCCCTTTCATAAATCTTCTTACCAAGGGCAACTGGCCAAAGGGCATCTTGCTATTCTCAATAACTAAGACTGACGACAAGGCACTACTAGCGGTATTTATAGATGAATATGAGAGGCCTGTATCAAAAAGACTTGTTAGGAAATCAAAAGCAACTGAAACTGGGGGACTAACAAGATCACATTTAGCTTGCTTGCAATAATCTACCCATTTCCTTATGTACGTATCATACTGCACCTTGGTGCCCTCTCTCCAGGATGCCATCATTATATCAACTGAGCGCTCTGATATCCCAGACGTTAAGAATCTTTCCCGGACACAAGACAGATGTGAAGTTCCAGCTTCTTGTGCAGGGGGTGTAACTGTGTTTGGCATGTTGGAAGATGCAGAAGACTGTTTGACGGTTTGCATTTCTGTGGACATTTGACCAGAAGTGGTTGAAGGAGAGAGTACCAGGCCTGCGTGGGCCAATTTGGAACTACAACTACTCCTTTGGCTTTGTCTTGAATGATTTTTTGAACAACCTGAAGTATGCAGCTAAAAGGTGGAAATGAATAAAATTTTAAATTTGCCCATGAAATTGAGAATGCATTGATATACTTTGCCCCAGGGTCAGGTCGATATGAGCAGTATACCGGAAATTGTTTGTTCAACCTGGAGGCAAACAGATCAATTTCCGGTTTGAAGTTCAAATGTAGAAGAGATTCTTGCAGAATATGGCTATCGATCATCCACTCAGAATCCCTATATGACTGTCTTGATTCCTTATCTGCTACTACATTTAAAGACCCTGGTAAATGGGCAGCTGTGAGCCATATTTTATGGCTAATGCAAAATTCCCAAATGGCAACACATACTGAGTGGCAATGGTCACTGTGACTTGTGCCCATATTATTGATGGTATATACGGCTGTTGTATTATCAATCATTAATTTCACATGCTTGCCATTAAGGTGGTGTTTAAAGGATTGTAGAGCAAACAGGGCAGCTTTAAGCTCCAGGGCATTAATATGAAGTTCAGCTTCTGCTGGAGACCAGTGCCCCCCTGTTGACTGCTCTCCTAATGCAGCCCCCCAACCAGTAGTTGAGGCATCAGAATACAACACGATGTCAATAGGAGGGTGTTGGATGACATTGTAACTACCTTCCAGGTTGTCTAACCACCAAGTCAATTCCTGTATTCCTTGTTGGGATATAGACATGGTTGCCTCAAAGTTTCCATTGGAAACCTTAAGAGCACAGGTTTTATCTTTGTCCAGACATCTATAGTAAAGACCACCAAACATTACAGCAGGCAAGCTGGACACCAAGTGCCCAAGTATTTTAGCTACTTCACGAATTTTAACCTTATCAGGTGAATGGAGGATCCTTTCTATCAAGGATTTTAGAACAGCGATTTTTTGTGTAGTCAGGGTTATGGTCATGTCTTTCGAATTGATAACAAACCCCAAAATAATTATAGTTTGAGAAGGAATCAAGACTGATTTGTCTGGATGAATTGTGAAGCCATATTTTTCAAGAATAAGTAACGTATCAATTATCCCACGGACACAACCTTCATAGTTGTTATTTTGTAAGTATAAATCATCTAGGTAACCACTAATAATGTGGAGTAGGAGGAGAATCTTTGCCAGAAGTGGCTTCATAATTTTGGTAAACCTGCGAGGGCAAGAGGAAAGCCCATTGGGGAAAACAGTGAATTTATATAGTTGTCCCTTATAAGTAAACTTTAGAAATCGCTGGTGTTCAGGATGAATTCTAACGCTGTAGTATGCATCTTTGAGGTCAATAGATGCCATCCAACAATCTTTGGTGATAAGTTTTAAGATGGTGTGGATTGAATCCCTTTTAAAATGAGCATACTTCACGGATGTATTGAGCTTTTTTAAATTCAAAATTAATCGCAATTTGCCATCTTTTTTGGGCGCGGTAAAAATAGGAGAAACAAATTCAGTCTCCTCAGGTTCACATTTGACTATGACTTCCTTTTCTAATAAAGATTCGATTTCCTGCTCCACTAAACAAAGCTGGTCTTGTTGTAAAGCATTGCTATAAGGAGTGGAATGTTGAACTGGAGGATGGCCCATAAATTCAATTTTCTCTCCGGAAATTGTGGCCAGTATATCCTCATCAGAGGTAATTTGTCTCCATTCCTCATAACAATTGGACAATTGCCCAGCCTTGAAATTTTTGGCTCTGGAGGCAAGGTATACTTTGAGTGGAACATTTACAAATTTGTGATAGTCATCTTTATTTACCTGGGTTTTAAAATTCTCTAATGCTTGGTAAATTTCTTTTTGTTGAATTGCGATTGGCTTTGAGGGAAAAATTTCTTGGGAGGATACTGAGTCCTCCCCTTTACCCATAAAAAAGATTTGTCATTTGAGGTACTAGCATGACTGTATGACTTGGGTTTGGAGTGGCTCTTACTATAAGTATTCACTGGTTTAGCCACTGAATTCATGACTTTATTTGTTGACTTAAGATCTTGGATAGTCTTGGGCAGGTCATCTCCAAAAAGGAGTTTACCAATCTTATTGGAGCGAGAACAGGCTTGTTGAAAATCTTGACGTAAAAGTGGCCGTAAAGTCTCGCGCCTTTTATAGGATAATTCCTTACACACAAGTCCCGTTAAGGCTATAGAGTCAACCAGATTGGTAATAAGCCCTTTGTAGTCAGGTAGAGTTTTCTTTTCTCTACATTCTAGTAATTCATTAACTGAAACAAGTGTGGCTGAAATTCCTCCCAACAGGGTGTCCTGTAAGTTTGCCACCCTGATATCTGCTCTTTTAGCATGGGCAGGCAACTGGCTCCATATGTCTTGATTAATTTTAGTCAAGTACAATTGCTCACAATTTTGTGGCGTTTTGTATTTAGAAACAATACATTTGAGCTTTTCCCTATCGATTTCACTGGACAAACGCTGATCAATAATTTTTGCTAAGTGTGGGGATACAGGTGGGCCTTTTTCAGTTGATGATGACAATGCAGAGTCAATATCGGTTAGTAGGCTAGTATTATCCATGGTATCTTCATCACTCAGATTAAAATCATCGCCTGCAAAAACGCTAACTAGGTCATCACCAAGGCCTTGACTTTTGTCAGGCTGACCAGGCCCACTGGTTTCTACAAGTGGAGTTTCAATAACATCTTGGACTATCTTTGTAGTCTGAGAATGACCTTCTTGGGTCGAATATCTAGCTCTCTTTGGAGCAGTTCGTGTCTGCGGAAGTTTTTCCCGGATATTTTCAGGTTCAGAGGGTTCTGAATCTGAGCCTGAATGTTCACTGTCTAAAGTCCGTTTACGGGTATCTTTGCCGGGCTTTGCCTTAGACATAAAATCAGCCAATAAGGAGTTCGTCTGGTTTATACCCTCCTTCATTGACGAGAGTAATGAAACAAGTAGCCTCGTGTCCGTCCCTGAATGAGGCGGATTATCTGATTCGTTTGGGCCACCATGTGATGTTGATTCATTCGGAGTCTCGCAAGACATGCTGCGAATAAAAGAGCAAATTAATATGCAATGAACAGTATACTTAGCTGATAATGTTGAAGAAGGCTTCTTCGCAAGTGGTTTCTTTTCTTTGGTGATGGATTGATGCAGATTTCAGCTGCAAATAGTTATTTCCAAACCACGACGAAGCAACAAAGCTGTAGGCCAAGCGACATGACAGACTCAAAAATGGTTAAGCGCATGCGCGGCTCCTCTCTCGTACAGCTCTGTAACGACTACGGCTGATGACGTAGTAGAACTAGGATCGTAAATAATACCCTAAGGGGGCCAGTGTTTCTTATTTTTATAACTCTTACATAATCCTGTAAAATATCATTTTTTCGAAAAGTTTACTGCTGGGATTCACGTTTTGTCGCTTAATTTTGAAATTATCTGCATTCGAAATACAGCTTACAATGCTACTCTCGAAGAGGTTAAACCATGGGTCAAATCGTGCACAATTAATAATAATTATGTGAATTATATCGATCACAATCTATCGTGATCATTAATAAATACTTTAAAAATATGACTCACAACATCGATGCTTAACTGGTTGGTGCCAGTGAACTGGTTGGTGCCTGAACATGTTTCCACGAGGCAATTCTGGTCAGAAGATTCTCAATGGGATGTTCTTTGTTTGTTGATTTGAGTAATTTGTTGTATATTTCCTTGTCGTCGCTGGAATCTTCCTCATTGTCACTCGTCTCCTCATCGCTGTTTGTTGAACCTTCGGTAGGTTTGTTTTTAAAGTTTTTAACAGCTTCGTTTGTCATTTTTCCCAAGCTCTCTGCTTTCGACTTTAGAAGATCTTTGCTTATCGAGCAAGCACTAATGTCTGGGAGATTACACTCAATATGAAACGAGTGCCCACAGCCTCGAAAAATGCGCCACAACTGACTGTCACGACTGCAGTTAATCTGATCACATTTACTATATATGTCAAAGGAAATGAAAATAGTAATTCCAACAATTCTGAGCATACCTTTGACATGATTTATATTTTATATTTTTCTCCCTGTATGACGAGCATAAAATTATTAAACAACAAACAAAGCTTGCTTGTTTATGTTGTAAATAGAGGCAACAATATTTTAGCTGTTTTGGAATCAATTTTGTTTACTAGTACTGAAAACGGCTGAAAGCATGGGAGACTTGATAGTGAAACCATATTAAAACACAGTGCAGTTTATTAATATTTATTACAATATTATTAGTACTTACTATGTTGGATTAGGGGACCTTGTCACTGAAGAGCAACCAATTGGCAAAACTCAGTTGGTGACCACCATGTGTCCAAAGAGATTTGGTAGTTGCCACTTTGTCATCTCCTTATTTTGCCTACTGACTCTTGGGAGTAATACTGCCTGACCAGGATTGCCGTGAAGAGCCCCAAACTTCATGGTAAGAAATTCAGCTGCTATTACTTTCAAATTTGCAATTGACTTTCTGCTTAAGTGGAACTTTTTAGGTGGCACAAACATTGCTTGAAAAGACTGCATATCCTGCTTACATGCATCAATTTCTTTTGCCTTAAGACTGATTCTCTCAGCATTGTCAGTGGCATTAGTCCTTGCTCGCAGAAGTGAGTGGAAATTTTCCACAGGGTACTCATCAAAAGCTGCTAATGCTTTATGCTGTGTGTTATTCATAGGGTGATTCTTCTCTTTCCAATACATGAAATGGGAGAGTAGCACTAAAATTGCGTTGTCATAATGTCGTCGATGGAAAAAAATTAACATAGCCCCATATGTGCAATAGTGACTTGCAATATAACTCGCAGTCATTACATTTGAACACAATGGAGTATATACTCAGCACCAATGGCACATAATTGTCAACAAGGTTGATCAAGGTAAGGAACTCGATATCTTTGGAGAAACAGAAAACTGACAAAATGCTCTCTCATGCCAGTGTCCAACCACCATACAAAACTTCAAGCAAGAGTGACACTCTCCATGCTTGTGGCTTCTTAGCTAATTTTTCCTTCTTTCCAAAGAGGGTAGAATACAGCTCTGCAAAGATGGGATGGAAAAATTTCAAGACACACTCTCGTGAATTTAGTGAGATGTGCAAAGGGCCAATAAGTGGCACAACATTTTCACAAATGGTAGGTAAGGAAACTTCAACCAAATTGTACACCAACTGTTGCATAAAAAATTGAGATTTCCAAACCATTTGAAAGCATGTGCTTGAAAGCAAGTAGGATATCTTCATATGACTTCAGTGGCATATGGAGGCTGTTGACTAGCTTTGTATTTTCCATGCTTCTCATTTTGTGTATCTCAGTTTGTTGGTAGTCGTGTATGAAAAGCCGATGCCGCTCGGCTTCAGGATCGAAGTACTTTGCTAGCACCCAATCTGGCATATTTGTCGCATAGCTCTGTGACAGGCCTGCCATGTTGATATCTATTAACTTGGTTACATATTCACGCTGCACTGGGGTGGGAGGTAGTAAAGACGTTCCACACTCTTGCCTCTTGACTGCTTTAACACAGGGGAATACGTTTACTAACTGTGTGCTCATGTGGACTGTTTGTGTTTGATTTTTTTCTTCAGGGCGATGCTTCGTATGGATGTTGTGGTAATCATCTATGCAGAAGCAAGGAAAAGTTCCTTTTCAACAACATCCTGGAAAAAATGGCAACATTGTCCAAATGTAGGTTTGCTGATGACTGGGATGCTGATTTGATAGTACGGGGATGTGGTGCAACTCCATGATTCCTTAAAGATGCCAGACCTTGGTCACTAATGCCAAATTGCTGGAGTGTTCTGGCTAGTGTAACCTGGAACCAGTTGGCCCTTTGTGAATGTGAGTATATCATAATGTAAGGCTTTTTTTTAAGAAGTTTTGTAAGACTTTTTCTTTCATCTGACATTCTTTCAGAGCTCATTAATAATCATACATTGCTTTAAACAAATTGTCTGCACCAATTTGTCAACAGATCTTATCAAATTCTGCTGGAGACATTTCAGGACATTGGTTGATGGTACTTTTCTAAATCTTTTTTGAATTTGGCACATGTACTAGCCTTTTGTTGTAGCTCTTCAAACTCATCTTTAGTAAAGAGAACAGTCTCTTCAGTCTGGACCTCTTTTTCTTCATAGGTTCTTCATTATCTGTCAGCTCAAAATCATCTATTAACTTTTGGCTCGGGCTGCTCAAGGCGACTGTTATTTCACTATCTTGGCTGTTCTGACTTGCTTGCCCAATATTCAAGGGAGTGCTGGAAATTTCCTTGAGCTCAGCAGTTGGGACATAATCATCCTTCTTGTGTGCTGGATTGCTTAGTAGCACTTGCAGCTAAGTTGGATAGTTTATACATTTAGTAACTATCTAATGATATTATATATATTTTTTTTACTAGTGGAAACATATGTTACCTTTTTTTCAATTACTCTAGCATTACTTCAGTCTAAATATTTTTTGAAGACCCGCTCCTTGAGGCATCGATTGAGGCAGTTGGTGCAAATGTTTGTCACTGTTGGAGACTTTATGCCATGTTCTTCCTTCAAAAAACTTTCAAACGTTTTTGCCAGATCTGACAATCCATTTCTTTGCAGGTTTGTAAAGCTTAAATCACCATGACCGTAACTGCACTTTTCGTGAAACTGACGGTTGTGACACACTTTTAGATATTTTGGCATTTTAAGCTCTTAAAAGAAGTGTTTTATTAAGCAAAATGTTTGATGCTGAGTTTTCTCGAGTTTGTATACTTGAGTTTTGTTTTTTTGCGAGAAAATCAATTTGCTAAGGTTTGATATCTTGATATTCGAAAACAGGTCAATAAATTACTTTTACATATTAGTTTATTAAAATAGTAAAACAACCAAAATTACTATACTGTAATATCGACAAAATTTAAATAGGAAACATATAGGAAATATGTTAGTCTCTATATTTATTAACCACCATAATGACCTCTTCGAGAGTAGCATCATAAGCTGTATTTCGAATGCGGATAATTTCAAAATTAAGCGATAAAACGTGAATCCCAGCGGTAAATTTTTCGAAAAAATGATATTTTATACAATATAAAATATACGATAATAAAAAACACTGGCCCCCTTGGGGTATTATTTACGATCTTAGTTATTTTGCGTAAAAATACGTCTCAAAACTGGAAGTTGTACAAATCTACGCATTCTGATTGGCTTAACGCCAAAAGGTAAACAAGTTCGCTGATTGGTCCAAAACGAAATTCACCCTTGTTATACCTGTGTATATTTATCGTTGGAAGGGAAAAGTTTGCACAATCAGCACATCGAAAGGCTCTGGCACGATTTATTTCAGGGGTCTAGCAAAGCTTTTTAAGACTGGTTTTATGAAATGGAGATGATAGGAATACTAGATCCAAATGATGAGAAACATTTATGGTGCCTTCACTTAGTCTTCCTTCCACTCACAAATAAACATTTAAAGATTTGGAAAGATTCATGGGTTCAGCACCCACTATGCTCTGAAAAAAAAAAACAAGCAAGACCCCAATGCATCTCTGGATTCAAGGTCTAAATGCTATATACGGGTCAAACTCTACTATTGCATGAGAAATGTAAGAGGTATTGATCATGATATTATTTATCAACCAGCATGTGCTCCTGTAACCTGTACAAATGTCTAATATTATTATGTACTTTATCATTTAATATTATAATTTGATAATTAGGATGAAGTTTTGTACCACAATTATGGTATTGACTGGAATGAACCAGTTGCTGAGATTGAACCAGATATGGTCGATGTGCCAGGTACTTCATGTGGTATGACGGCTGCCCAAGTTGAAGAGACTAATCCCAGAAGACGTGACAATTTCTAATAGTTTAATTGTTTTTGAACACATCCTTAACAGGACATTAAATTTTCGACAGTAGTTGTACAAAGTCTTAGAAGTGCATGCTATGATTGTATATATGTGCAGTGTTCAAGCATGTTTGTTGCTTCCTTGTGTGTTTTAATGAAAAATAATATGTATGAACCAAACAAAATACCTACTGCATGTAAATCTATTGTAATATCAAACCCAGAGTCAGTTTAACCAAATCAAACCTAACAAACTCATCACAAATTTGAATATGATAACTATGTACACACTGTTTTTGTTTGTTTGTGACCCTTTTTTTGTGTGTTGCCGTACCTTAATTTGCAAAATAAAGTGAAAAAGTGTTTTGTCATTTATAACAACATAAAATATTATTATAAAAATGGACATGTTTACAAATGATGTATGCCTAAGCAACCATGTGCAAGGGCAATGTCCATATTTCTTTTAAAATGTTCATTAAGTTTGATGCACGGTTGGCAGGGACAAAGAGTAAAAACAGGTTTCAGCAAGAGGCAAGGGATTTTCACTTGTTTGGAATTTGACCAGTAACGATTCATTACGAGGTGGCAGATTATTTGTTGCGGTCCAAAAACAACAGAGGTCAGTCGTCAACGTTTTTCCTGAATTAAACAATGATATGGTAAAGACATGTTAGTTTTTTATAGTTCCTAGTTCCCAATAAGTAGTGGGAAAGATGTGAGAATGGTTTGAGTTGGCAGGTCATTGTCCTTTTGACCGACTGTTATTTCGAGTCCTGCATAGTTCATATATGTTGATACCTGATAGATAACTGATTGTTTCTTCAAATATTATCGCATCTTTGAATTGCTCTGCCTTAATGTACCACATTGCACATTTTGGAAATACAGTATTCAGATCATCCATGCTGCATTTATCAATAAAGTCATGCAAGCAAACTTAATTCATACCTGCAAGAAACAATACAGTATCTGTATTCAACTATGTCTACCTATCTATCTCCACACACACACCCTTTTAACGTGGTGAACATACCCTTTGCAATATCATCCAACTCTTGTTTCCACTTACAAATAATGAAAAACACAACTAATCCTTTGATTAGCAATTTTCGATTTGTGTTTAACATTGCGCCATCCAAGCGTAAATATATGGTAATATTTCTTCCTTCGCGGTATCATCAACATATTCTTTAGGTGGCAAGCTCGCGACCTATAATCGAGTATAAAAAAGGAAATTCAGACTGTGTCAGTTTATACATTGTATGTGGTTATTGAAGTAACACCCTGACGCCTCAGAAATCCTTGGAAACAGACACCCACAACTAATAATAAAACCTCTGACAACACATGATTTTTACTGCAACAGCAAACAGTTTAATTTTTGTTAATGTTAAATTAATTACCTGTTTTATGAGCTGTCTTAATTCAAAATCTGGGATATCGTTTAAACTTATTGGCAGGCTTTCTATGGAGAGGTCGTCAATATCACCAGTAGCACGCAATTGTCTGTGACACACCATATAAATATGGGCCACAATGCAACACTGAGTGTCCAATAATCCGCCCAATGGCCAAAAACGCACCAGTGCATACGAGTATACCTTGTCTTTCTAATATATTGTTAAATAGTGAAGATGTTCTTAAAGCGCTCCACTCTTTTAGATATCCACAAAGCTAGCTGTGGGATTCCTTCTAAGCTTTTAAAATAATGTAGTAATGCTATTGCAACTCCACTTACCAGATTATTTAATGAATCTCTTAGTACTGGTGAATTTCCAACTCAGTGGAAGGATGCAAATTTAGTACCAATTCATAAAACTGGCAGAAAGTCTCAAGTAACTAATTACCAAGGTATTTCTTTGTTGGAGCAGTTGTCTAAAATTCTAGAGAAAGGTGTTTACAATGTAGTTTTCAAGTCTTTTTCGAACAGAATAACAACTTCACAACATGGTTTCTACCCTGGACGTTCTTGTACTACGCAGCTTACGCAGGTTATTCATTTACTTGCTCAATCTATGGATAATAAATAACAAGTTGATTTAGTGTATCTTGATTTTGCAAAGGCTTTCAATCGGGTGCCTCATACTAAATTAATTTATAAGCTCCATCTTTTGGGTATCCGCGATCCCTTGCTTTCTTGGTTTTGCTCTTATCTTTATAAGAGACAACATCGTGTTTTAATTGATGGATTTGCTTCTGAATGGCTCCCGGTAATATCTGGTGTACCTCAAGGTCCGGTCCTTGTACTGCTCCTATTTTTTTGTATATCAACGGCATGCTGGGAGCTATATCTCAAGGATCCTTATTTACCCTTATTTGCTGATGACTCTAAATGCTTTCGAGTTATCTTCAATGCCAACGATCAGGATAGATTACAGGAGGATCTTAATGCCTTTATGATTGGTCAATTAAGTGGGGCATGGAGTTTAATGTTGAAAAATGTAAGGTTTTGAGGGTTGTTAGAACACGCACAATATATGATAGGCAGTACACTTTAGGCTCCTCGCATTTGTCGATTGTTCAGAGCAAAAAAGACCTAGGTGTGTGGATTTCAGATACTTTGAATTGGAATATCCACACAGATAATATAGTTGCTAAAGCTCAGAAAATGTTAGGTCTATTATATCGAACCTTAAGGGATATTGATGATTACACTGTGAAATGTTTACTTTATTTAACTTGGGTGCGACCAATTCTTGAATAAGCTAGCCCAGTATGGTCTCCATATAAGAAACGAAATATAAATAAAATCGAACAGGTGCAATGTAGAGCTTCTTGTCTGATCTTAGGTCATGAAGTCAATTATAAATCTAGACTTGAAAAACTTAATCTTCTGCCTTTGTATATGCGTAGAGAAATTGCAGATGTTGTTTTCGTCTTAAAAATTATTCATGAGCTAGTTGATCTAGTTGATATACCAGGAGGTTTCCTTTCTTGGAAAAATACTGAATGCTCATTATGCAACACTGATGACATGACACTTACAGTGCCTTTTGCACGCATGGATGTCTTTAAGCACTCATATTTCGTTCGTGTTACACAGACCTGCCAAGGCTTGCTAGCAAGAATGAGGGACATTTGACAGTTTTGAAATCTAATTGCAATTTCTGTTACAGGAATGAGCAACAATGCAAACGACAACTTTATGTACAGACAATAAGCTGTGATGTCAGCTGATCTATACATTCATTTATATACAATTTTTAACTTCCTATTCACCACTGACCAGGGACATCTTCTGTGCAATCAATAGAACGTTTGTATCATTTGTTATTAGCATGTGCAAAGGAATGTTCTTTATTGTACTCCCAGGTCACTTTCTTTGACTTAGATATAACACTTTCAGAAGGTTGGTACTGGTAACATGTCTCTCCTTGTTTCCTGTTTAATTGAAAACTGATGATACTGGAAAGTGTGCCATCCAGAGATAAACTTGCTCTTTGTGCTGTTAAATTCTTCCTAACTTTTGAAAAAAGGGATTCTTCTTCAGCATTACTATGAATAATAACCAAAATTACTTTAACCAGCTTGAATAGATTGTGAAATTTACTTCTGTTGCTACCAGGTATCTTCATAAGAAATAAGTGGTACCACAACACGTCAATACGATATGTGACACTGTCTCCATCTTCATCAACTCGGATTGTGGCTTCCTCTTTTGCTTGCGAAGTAAAATCATCTAATTGTAATGACTGAAGACACAAGAATTCCTCTTCCATCTCTACTATTTCAGTCTTTGTGAATGAAATATAGTGCTGGAATCGTTCCACCAAGAACAAGACACTCTCAAACGAGCATTGCTGCTGTAATATATTCAGGAAGCGGGAATGCTTGAGTACATCGTTATCCAAAGGGAAATTATTGATGGCATACAAAAAAGCGGCTTTGTGGAACTG
Source organism: Muricea muricata (assembly GCA_963855995.1). NCBI lineage: Eukaryota > Metazoa > Cnidaria > Anthozoa > Malacalcyonacea > Plexauridae > Muricea > Muricea muricata. The sequence continues at coordinate 48,924,364 of OY979716.1, read as the reverse complement.
AAGGCATGCATTGTAGAATTTATCCACATCAACTTGAGAAATATCACCTTCTTCCAACAACTTTTTTGCCTTGCTTTTTGCCAAAAGACCAACAAATAACTTGTCATATGTTAAGTAATTTGTTGGATCCTCAACTGCTATTTTGATCTCTGCATTGGAAAATCCCCCTCTCCTGTATTTGCCAACTGTTTCAGGCTTCATAAAGCGACTAAGAAGAGTACAAGTAGCAGTGAATAAGACATCATAAAGGATATGGATTATTGGATCTGATCTTTGCAGCAGGAGGTTGAGATTGGTCAAACAAGGCAATGCTCCGTCAAGAAACATACAATAAACCTGAAATGTCAACAAAAATTTGATATATGAAAGAGTTATAAAATTAATAGTCATGGTAACAATTAATATTATTATGCATAACAAAATATATTAGCTGTGTTATGTAAAAAATAGTAATACCTCTGTTAGTGGTTTTTTAAATGCCTCAATTAATCTATTCAAGCGAGATGTTGTTCTTTCACCGTCTCTCATTTCAGGATTCTGTGAAAGAAAGTAACTTTGCAGTGATGGAAACATAAGCAGTATTCTTCCAATACATGTTGAAAGTTCCAACCAACGAACACTGTGAAACTTGATGATCTTACGATACTCTTGATCACAAAACTGACAGAATTCAACCAGTAGATTCTTATGTTTTGATGAATAATCAAAATGAAAATATATATCCACAAGCAATTCTTTAATATCAAACCCCATTAACACAATTTTCTAAGGCATCTGTAGCCTTTGCTGCGGTATTATGTGCTATATGGCAGGGGCATCCCATCAGCATTATGTGTGGATTTAATTTCTTTGCTTCAACAAACAATGAGCGATGTTTTCCGACATTAACAGATGTATTATCCACTCCAAGTGAGACACAGTTGTCCCATAATACATCATTTGCAACAAATGCATCATTTATTGAGGAAAAAATTGCAGCAGCAGTGGATGCTCTTGATAAGCACATGTCAAGGAAATTTGTTACAACCTTGTGTTGGTTTATATCAAACAGCCTAACAGTCACCGGGTTCATTTTCTCTAGATTTTGGTCATTGCTACCATCAGTAGAGATACTAAAGAATGACTCACGCATCTGATCCGTCAGTTTGGCTTGGAGATCAGGTTTAATGGCACGGTTCAAAATACACGTTGATTTGGTACGACCACATGCATATGCACTTGCAATTTTGGAATCAGGAAAAATGTCTTTAAGGAGAGGTCCAATGTGGTCAGCCACCGCAATAGGCAAGTTATGTTCTGCTAGAAATCCAGTTATCTTTACCTCCGCTTTCCGAGCTGCTACGTCCAAAGGCTGATCCCTTCTGTAAAATGCAGTATCTATTTCTCTTTGGTGTCGTTTTTCGTTAAGCATCTTCTTGTGATCGCTTCCAGTACAATGTCGAACTAGGTCGCCCCGGCCTTGATGTGAAATGTTAATACTCTTGCTGCAAATCAGACAGAAAACTTCTGATTCAGTGTTTTGTGGATGGGTTTTGGAAATAATGCCGTTAAATTCTGGTTCTGAAAACCAAGAGTCTTTTAATTTGCATATTTTTTTCTCTTTCCGGCAGGCGGACAAGTGCTTGTCCTGGACGCCATTTTTTTGTTTGAAAATTTGTTATACTTCATCTTATCACAGTAAAATGCATCAAGACCTAATGGAGGCGGTGCTGATAAGTTTTGTATCTATGGTTACCTGTAAATATTGGCACATCAGCATCATATTACCTTTTGCACACAGAGTCAATGAGTTATTGTTAGTACTATTAGTTCAGGTTACATGGCACGAAAAGTGGGACGTCATAAAATGATGCGTGCGGGACAGCGGGAACAAAAGCAGAATGCGTAACTTTCACGCAAAATGCGGGAAACTTGGCAGGTCTGGTTACACACTTATGGAACTTGCTTCTTTACACATTACGTTCTATTCAGCATCTGTCGTATTTTAAGAAACAACTTGCTCTATATTATTTTAAACTTTTCTCTTCTGCTTTTAATCCTTGATCAGATATAATTAAATTAAGAAATATTTATTCTATTTTCTATTTTTTATTTATAAAGTTTAAAAATTGTTGTAAAAATATATAATCTAGATGTTTATTTCTATTATCGATGTTTATGTATATTGATGTTTATGTTTATGCATATTTGTGTTATTTATGTTCTGTTTTGTAATTGGGAAACCATTCTTGAGGGAATCTTGAATTCTGTTTATGGTCTGCCCTAATACATTTAATTTGATATCATGTAAATATGGAATTATATGTATTGAATTTTAATAAATAAAAAAACATAAAAAATAAATAAATAATAAGTATATGGTCATGTATAGGGATTTTGTGATCCTCTTCACCTTCAAAAAACATGACGGGTTTTCCATGCTTTTTAGTCCATCTTGTACAATCTTCAAAGCGTATAGAAAAAACTCTATCAGACTATGTTCACACTATGCCGACATGGTTTGAAAACGGTGCAAAAAACATAACATTTCACCGTTGCGGTCACACTGTGCCGCAGCAAAATTGATCGAAAATGTAACTTCTGTCGTTACGCTTTGACCACGTTTTCCAAACGGAGTAAAACAAAAATGGAGTCATTTTCAAACCATGCAGGCACAGTCTGAACATCGGTTTCGTTATTTTTATTATTCTAGTTTAGCACCTAGGTTCCAGGCTTCAAAATTTACTTGCCGGCCTTTGGCACGTGATTTTAAAATGGCTAATGTAAACTTATATATGCTAATATTGTTTGGAAAAATTTTACTGACGGCTTGTGCTACGATTCTAGCATGTGCTACGACTCTGCAACAGCAGAGATTGGCGTACAAAAAGTACAGAAGAAAACAGTTAGTTGTGATACTGAATAGTCCAATTCGATGAGTCAAGAAAAAGATTATTCGTAAGGAAAGACGCCATTGGGTTCGCCCTGGACGAAATAGCATTTGGTGGAAGAACATCATCAGTGGCATATCTTTACAAGATGAATGGCGTGAAAAGTTTCGGGTTTTAAGGGAAACATTTGGCTACCTCTGCAACGAGCTACAACCCTTCTTTCAAAAGAAACAAACCCACCTAAGAAAACCAGTTAGTGTTGAAACTCAAGTAGCTGTTACATTGTATTATTTATGTGACGAAGGGAGGCTAAGGAAAGTTGCAAATGCATTTGGGTTAGGAACAAGCACTGTATCGATGATTATTCGGCAGGTAACACATGTGATTTCATCTTACCTTGGACCGAAATTCATCAAACTACCGAACAGTGCACAAGATGTCGAGACACTAGCATCCAAGTTTTATGCAACTCATGGTTTTCCACAATGCATTGGAGCTGTTGATGGAGCACACTTTTCTATTAAACAACCATGTGAAAATCATAAGGATTACATTAATAGAAAAGGGAGGTATTCATTAAACGTGCAAGCTGTATGTGATCACACATACATTTTATAGATGTTGTTATAAAATGGCCTGGTTCAGTTCATGATGGTAGAATCTTTGCCAACTCCTTGATAAATCAAAAATTAAGAGATAAAGTCATACCACCAAGGTGATTGTAGATGGAAAAGATCCAGTCCAAATCTGCATTCTTGGAGACCCTGCTTACCCTTTATTGCCACATGTAATGAAAGAGTTTCCTATTCCTAATGGTCGTTAAACTCCTAAAGAGCAGTTTTTTTGGTATCAGCTCTCCTCAGCTAGGACGGTGATAGAATGTGCTTTTGGACGTCTTAAGGAATGCTTTGGTATCTTAAGGCGTCCACTAGATCTGGCCTTGCTGCATATTCCTGAACTTATTCATGCTTGCTTCCCTCGTCACAACTTATGTGAAAATAGAAATGAAACACAATCTGCACAAAACATCCAGGCTGCACAAGCATATGATTTAGAATTTCAACCCTGTTGTGCTGCTAGCAGAACTAATTCTAGAAACAACTATGACATGGGAAAAACAGCCAGAGATGTGTTTGTAGAATTTTTTGTTTAAAAAGTACATTTTGGGTTAAATACATACCTATGTAATGCCTATATTTACATTCATATTGTCAGGCAAGTCTCAAAAGCTACTGTGTCGTGTTTAAACAGAGCAGATGAAATCAAAATGTGAGCATATTTTTCTGCCGAATATATCGAATTTCCCAGCAGAAAATTCTAACAGTTAACTTTACCCCTTAATTGTAAAAATACTATAAGTTACTGAGAGTAAGGTATTTAGAATTTGTAATTATCAACAAAAACAATACATAAAAAATATAAACCATTTACCTCTAATGCATGAATCAATGTTAAGCCCGAGGGGGGGGGGGAGCTGGGCAACAATAGGGGATTTGACAGCCAGTGTCTTCCCCAGGCTCAGGCTTTTTCTCACCGGCAACAGCCCTGGGTAGGGGACATTTCATCATATATATGAATGGCAAGTACATTGCCTGTATATTCTGGTGAAGAGTCATACAGGCCTGGTTACCAAATAAATTACGGCCTACTACACAAGGGTCCAAAAATGGCAAGCCAACTTCAACTTGAGGTAAGATTATTTATGAATTATTCATTTTTGCTGTGAAATCAGCAAATACTGTTTAATATTTGTAAACACATCTTGCTTTCTTTTCAACAGTTAAAATCATATAAAGTGTGGAACGTCGATCGGTCACGAAAAGTTACTGTTGTAGCAGATAATTTTGAGCATCTGATCAGTTAAGGTATAAATTTTATAGTGTATGGACAATGTACTTTTTAATATCATATATACTAAAAAGACATGAATGCAGCCTACAGTATTTATATTAAACTGCATGTCATTCAAATTGAATATGTTTATAACATATATTAAAAGTAGGCTGTCATTTGACCGTCAGACCTCATGTTTTGTTTTGTTTTTATTTTGAAGACAAAATGGGAAAATATTTGCGATCACATTTTATTTCATGTTTTTGCTCATTTTATTGAGCGATTAAACAACTATCGTAAAAATTTAAAGTGGCAATTGATTTTATAGTGAACAATAGTACCGCTGGAAATAAATATACAAATCAAAACGATCCAAAACACAATGCCATAATGTAGTAAAAAGATTAATTTTATAACTTACCCTACTTTATAGCATATTTGAAAATGACAAAACAACCTAACAGTTAAATTTTCTTATGTGCATATTGACAAAATCATACCAACCTCCATTACGAAGAGTGCAACTTTGCACTTTGCTTTGTTCAGATTTATCTAGGTGTAAATAGGTTCAGAATGGTGAATTCCAGGGGTACGTATCCACACTCTAGCTTACACCATGAATGCAATTTTTTCTCATTGACCTGGAGATGACTGTGTATTCTTATATTATTGGAAATTTATAGTGTTTTAAAACATATATTCATTGATGCCCTCCATGAAATTAATGATAGGAATGTAACTAAATACATTTTATACTTTTTGATGGAGTTACATGTATTTTAGAAAATTATTTCAATACAAAACCATTTAGCTAAAAAAATTGGAAGACAGAACTAGTAATAACCAAATTTATGTGTACAATTTCGCTGCACAAGTTTATACTGCATTCATGGGGGCAAACAAGAAGTAGCATGAAAGGATGCACTGGTGACTTAAAACTAGCGATTGGAAAATTTAGGAATTCAAAAACTTGGTTTGCCCACAAGTGGTGTGAAGCTTATGTTGGAGCAGGATGGTACAGAGGTGGATGAAGACAATCTTCCATTTGTACAAGCAAACACAGTCCTAATGTTGCTCTCCACAGATGACCAGTGGAGCAGTCAAGAAGGTACTGAGTATACACTGTATATCCTAGATATTCAAACAAGAAGGTTTATGTTGATTAATCATCATGTCTACTTATTCTGTTTAATGAGCCATTGAGCTGCAATGTACCCAAGTACCCTATTTTTTTACTTGCCTGATGTCAAACGAGTTTGTGATTTTTGTGAGTCTTTTTAATGTTGCATTTATCTTACTATGCTTAATATTTAAAAACATTGTAGATACAATAACAGCTGACCCATTGCAGCCAAAAGAAACTACAGTAGAACCCCATTATCTCGAACTGTCAAGGGAAATACAAAAAAGTTCAAGTTAGCAGGGGTTCGAGATAACCGATCAGTGTCGAATTACAAACAAATAACAGATAGTACGCGATAACCCATTAATACGCGATAACCCATTAATACGATGCTTATTTGTGAAAACATATCTTGACAATAATATAAGTGTTTAGTTTCCAAATTGAAATACGTTAAAGTGAATGAAACAAAATTTTCTGCGACAATTTTCTTACTGCATTAGAAAGATCAGTTAAAATCACTGTATAACTTCTTTGATAGAATTTTTGTAACTGCCTTACTTTTCAAGATATTCAATTTTATTTGATTTGAAAATTACCTAACCAGTGACGTCATACTGCATAATGAGCGACTCTTAGATTGCTTATTTTGTAGCATGTAATAGTGGAAAATAACTAAAACTACACTTACATGTGTGTAGGCTATGTTTAACATCCAGACCTGGGTATTTAGGTGTTATATTCTGAGTACTTTTTAAATTAATTTAGCTTTTTTAAAAAGTGATTATGCAGTATGACGTCACTGGTTAGGTAATTTTCAAATCAAATAAAATTTAATATCTCGAAAAGTAAGGCAGTTACAAAAATTCTATCAAAGAAGTTATACAGTGATTTTAACTGATCTTTCCAATGCAATATGAAAATTGTTGGAGAAAATTTCGTTTCATAAGCACTTTAATGTGCATTACCACCCAAAAACGACATACTGAATTGATTCTAAATATAAAAATAGTTAAAATGAAACAAGAAAACTATCGAGAGTTTTCTGTCGCTGACATGCTTTTAAATTTCTGTCAACTAGACTGGACAATCGGCTCGTTTCCCGGTGAATTTCATCAGCTTCTACAGAAGCAAAAAGGCTGAATCTGAAAAGGGTGTCAATAGCTTGACGGACCTCTGTTGGTTGGGTTGGGCATTCTTCAGGCACCGTTTTGTCACCGTTGGGCTCATTGTCAGACTTGTTATTGCAGTCTTCATCTTGAAACTCTGCAAGGATATCATTGTTGGTCAATGACTCTGACATTAACACATTGTCATCTGTGCTTACCAGATCTTCACTTCCGATCCTGTCATCTAACAGCTGAGGATTCCCTTTTCTAAGGGCATTTATCTCTTCAGATAGAGTCTTGAATGGATCGTCATCATCATTCTAGGCACTTTGCTGAGCTTTGCTTCCAATCCCAGCTTTCCTGAAGCAATTCTGGACTGTTTCTTTTTTGACTTTGTTCCATGCTTCAATAAGAATTATCATGCCATCTAGGATGGAAAAGTTGGGTTGTGGCTTGCCATTGTCCACTGCATCGACTATCTTTGAAACACATATTGTCCTATAATATGCTTTGAGGGAGCGTATAACTCCTTGATCCATTGGCTGCGTCTTCGATGTTGTATTTGGGGGTAAAAAGACTAAATTGATGGCCTTAAATTTGAAATGCTTGGGTGAGCTGGGCAGTTGTCAACTATAAGGGCAACTTTCCTGCCTTCACGCTCAAATTTTTGATCTTGTTCTCTGACCCATTCTTCAAACATGTGCTATCCATCCAACTCTTCTTCTGCGCCTGATAGCGACATGGTAAGTTCACTGTGCTCGAAAAACATCTGGGTTTGGCAGACTTACCAATGACAAACATTGGCAGTTTTTCACCTTAAGCATTTCCAGCTGCCAAGGCTGTCAACCACACGTTGCTGTGCTTGCCTCTTACACACTTCTCTGATTTCAAATGCAATGACTTATCCGGCAAAGCCTTGTAAAATAGGCCGAATTCATCGGCATTGAAAATGTCTTGTAGTGCATAGTTGGACAAAATTGTTGGAAGGGTGGTTTCCTCCCAGGAGGCGGTCATATCTGGCGTGCAGGACTTTGCTTCTTCGCAAACAGTTTTGAAAACGATCCCGTGTCTGTTTTTGCACCTGTCAAACCAGCCATTAGATGTCGTGAAATTCTCTACACCGAGTTGTTCTGCATATTTAACTGCCTTTTCTTTTAATATTGGACCACTAATAGGCAATCCTTCCTCTCGCACTTTAACAAACCACTTATACATGGCTTTGTCCGGGTTGTCGTAATTGCTGGCTCTAAGCTTCTTTTGCTTGCATTTATCCTCTCGTTCGACAGCACCAATGATTTTGTCTTTATTTTTAAGCCACATAGAAAGAGTGTTTTGCGGTACATGGTATTATGCTGCAACATCTTTTTTGGCTATTCCGCTTTCAACTTTTTTCAACGCCTCGTATTTGCTTTTGATAGAGTGACAAGAAACCTTTCGTTTAGACATAGCTTGTATACCTTCGAAAACGATCAACTGAGATATGAGCAACGCACTAGTGGTTTTGACAGCTTACAATGATCACATGATCTCAATTCCAGCTTTCCATACATATGCACATAGCTACATCACTGTAGATGACAGGAGAATCATGAGGTGAAATGGATTTTGTGCGCTCAAGTTCATTTGAAGTCGAGTCTTACAGTAAGGGATATCATGCATACAAAGACATAAGGGTACCTGAAATCAATGAGAAACTTCAAGCCAGAATGGAGTCTGAAAATCTTGTGGACAAATATGCAGTTTGCGCACTAAAGGTGACAACCGAGAAAACAATATGTTTTTCAACTGCATATTTAAACTGAATTCCACGTAAACATGTTCTCTTTTGTGGTGTTTAAGATAACGAAGTGGTTGGGCATTTACAGAAAAAAATCTGTTCACTTCACAAAAACCGTTTTTTATTTTCTTCGTGCCAGTGAAAACAATTCCTGTGATGTTACAGTAAAGTCCAAGGCCATCAACCGTGGCGATGGAGATGGTATGCAAGTTCCTTGCATGCTTTGTTTCACAGGAAGGAAACATTTCGTTGACGTATTACAAGAGCAGCTTTTGAGCATATAATTAACAAATGTAGCGCTGTAATAATAGAAATAGTTATTAATGCTGTCATATTATATACAATTTCCTGGAGTACTCTGACATTTTCTGCCCTTTGTCAATCAATATTTACATCAGAATTCAAGATAACTGGGTAAAATTTAATGTCGGGAATCTAAAATTTGTTCGAGATAGTGGGGAGTTCGAGATAAGCGAGTTCGAGATAAGCGAGTAAAAATACTATAAATAGTATTGATAAATCTATCGAAAATTGGTTGAGGTTCGAGATAGCGGGGAGTTTGAGGTAAGCGAGTTCGAGATAACAGGGTTCTACTGTACTAATAAAAGAAAAAAGCAACTCAGTACATCCTAACATCAAATTTGACTCTTGGTACCCCAATAACTGTAAGGAATCTGTTGCGTTTTATTTGTATTTGTTCAAATTGGCTGCCTTATTGTCATGCTTTTGGTTGTAATAAATAACTTCTTGGTTTAAGAAATAACATGCTTAATTATATTTATCTGTAACTATGACTTATAAAACTGACAATCTCAACAACCAGGGTTATTTTTAAGATATTGGCTTTGGAGGCATCAACCCCCCCCCCCTGTTAATTACCAATGTAACCTAAAATATACCAGCATGTTTTGTGCACCAATATTGTTTTTTGCAATACTTTATGAACATTAAACCGGGGGGGGGGTTGTTTTGCCCCCCACTGATGTCACTGGTCTATTATTAAGTTCATTACGATTCTCAAATGCTTCTACATGATAATAGTTTTGATTAAAATATCTACTGTCTGTAATTTTGTAGGATGAATCAAGTTCATTTAGAGCACCAATGAATGAATTAATTAAACAAAAATCGAAAATATTTGGCCCAGGGTCAAGTGATAAAAAAAAGACAAAATGGCAAGAAGCTGTAAATAATGAAGCTTGTAAACTTGCTATGGAGGAATTGCTACTAGTTCATAATAGAGATAATTAACTTAAATTTTGTAAATAGAACCATAGTATTTTAAGAACTGCAATTGTTTTTGCCCTCTTGATAAATGATCTTGATAAAGTTGAGTTACTTTTCAAATTGCCATGGAAGCAAGACAAGTCAGAAGAAGTTATATAATAAATTCACACCTACTTCTGCAGTTTTTAAAGGTAAACTGTTGAATAAAGCTAAGGAAAAAGTCAAAGTTGACTACCTATTTGCCAAAGGTAAGTCAAGGAGCAAGGGTGCCGAGTCTCCGGAGATTTCACAAAAGGCTAAAAGAGCAAAGGTACATGCAGAAGAACGGTCGCATCAAATCCAGATGATGCAAGAAGACCTAGGGTTGTTAGGTGCTCTGTTGAGTTTTAAACAAAAACAGCTTGAGAGGGCATGTTGTGTTAGCAACTTCAAGCAGTGTGATGTGATCTGTAAGGAGATGATGGAAATACGAAAAGAACGAGCTTCAGTTGACCAGCAAATAGCAGCTCTTGTTAAAAAAGAGGCAAAGTCTTTGTGGTACCATAAGAGAGGATACAACCAGACAAAGAAGGTTCATGAACCAAGCAAGAAAAAGCAATGCCAAGACAACCAACAAAGTCCGCCAAGCAAGCGTCCAGTTCCAGTACATACAGCAGTGATCACCAATCTGATGATACCATTATCTTGTCTGATGAAAGCATAGAAATTGAAAAAGATCCTGAACCATGCCACAATAAAGACCAAGACCAAGACCAAGAAGAACAGAGCGATGAAGAAATGACAATTTTTTCCCAAACCCCTCCCAAAGTAACAGCAGAGCCAGTTGAGGGGAATCCAACAATATAGATACATTTATTGAACAATCAAAGCGACCGTTGTCCAAATTTCAAACTTTAGAAAGTGACACACATATTTCTGTTTTTGAGGGACTTAATGTTGTAGTTATGTTTGTCTAGCACGGCACAGCCAGCCATGCCAATTGTGTTCAGGTATGATTAAAGTTGCGCGAATGATAGTTGACAAAGGATACTTGAAACTAAAAGATGGAGCTACATACACTTCCTTGCATGCACGAAGAAAGTTGCTACAAATGCCGCTGGTAAGCATTGGTGTGGGAGATCAAAAAAGGGCAATTATTGCATATATTTGGTCGAAAAACAATGTAATCCTAGAAAGTCTTAAAGTCGCTTCTTAACAGTTTGATTCAATCTCAAAGTGGAGAGACACCAGTTAATACGAGCAGGGACACAGTAAACAGTTTATTAAAACTTGCAGAGTCAGATGCAGAAAAATTGTGCTAAAAATAGGCAATCGTAAAAGCAGGCGGTTTGTCAAGTTCATAGGCAAAAAGCGTATACGATTTCAGTGACATGTCTTGCAAAGTTAGCCAGGTTGAAAATGCCCTTGAAGAAGCTACTTGTATCCGCAAAGCTATCGAGAGCAAAGCTAAAGTTAACGATGAAGCACTTGCTCATTCCCTGGGTGCCTATGTTGCCACAACTGAAAGTAGTAGCTCTGGCAGCAGCAAAACTGACAGTGACTATTCAGACGAGGGATATGAAGAACCCAGTAAAAATGAAACAAGCAATGTTGGAGTGTCTACACAGGAAGCTGAAACCAGCAGTCATTTAAACGAACAACAACTTGTCGACATTCTCCGCAGCTGTAACTTTAACTGGATCGAATTTGTTCATATTATTTCTAATATTCTGCATAACAAATCGCTTGATGAAATCGAAACATTGCTTAATTGTTTTGCCCAAAACTTGCCAAACCTAAATGTAAATGAAGATGAATGGCATTTAGTAAATCAATCAAGACAGGCATACGCAATACAACGGCGCCAAATAGAAAAAGAAGTTAGTATTGATACTAACTGGTTTTGTCAGAATCAGATATCGAAGATCCTGATACACTGGGTCGAGTGCAAGATCCATTGGATGAGATTGGCAAGGCAGTCATAATGAAAAAGAGAGCGTCCATTCAATGTAAAGCTAAGAGAGCAGTCAAAAAGCGCATTGCGGAGAGGCGATTCTTACGAAGAACGGAATGTCCGGATATAGGTAATACCATAGAGGAATTTGTGTGCAAGGAAAGGAGTTGGGGCGGATTCGTGGCGCAGAACTGGGGTGTTAACCTTCGATGGAAATAGACGTGTAGGAAAAAGGGTAACATTCCGTAGTATTCAAACTCATCTGCAAGCCAAGTACAACTGAAAATTCAGTTATGGTACGGTGGTTCCACTTGTCCGTTCCGAGAAACAAACGCCAACAGTCCGCTGCAAGATATAAAGGACTTGCCCAAGTGATGCAAAGATGTGCCAGAAAGGCTTTTACATTTAGGTATAACCCAGATGATCATTGGAGCACTTCCCTCTATAACAGTTTAGATTATATCCAATACAAAGATGGCCAACATATTATGAACGCAGGTCATGACAACCAAGCGGGATTTCGCTTAGATACCATGACGACAAGTAAGCAACATGGAACCCTTTGTCTGAATTATAATCTTCTGCTTACAACCAGGACTGATTACACTAATCCTTACCAATCGGTTCTCCAAACAACATGTTACAACTTTCCTGCCACATTTACCACTGGAGAAGTGTGCGCTGGTGTAGTGAAAGCAAAACCATTGTTCAATAAAAAGCCTGCCCAGCACTTCACTGATATGCTCATGATCCAAGAAAAAGAAGAAATAAAGCCAGTCTTTACAAATTATCAAACAGGGAAAGACAAAGAAATGGAATGCATAAGAGTTGACGGTAGAGCAGACGAAGGTCCGGTGCACGAAGAAGTCCAATATTGGTGGACAAAGTGACACTTCATAAAGGGCACAAAGGCGACTATGGTTTCCACAAGAAGCAGTGGCTCCAGTTTTAAAAATCGGGTTGAATTTCAAAACGGATGTTTAGCCTTAGGGCATTCAAATCTGTTTATTCCCTCAACGTTAAATGGCTCATGCATGGATTCTGGAAAAGTAAACAAAGAGATTCTTTGCAAAAATCTAGATGCGGCAATCGATGTTTACATTTCATGCGTAGATAAAGCACCATGTGCTCGGACAGAGATCCATCTAATGAAGGGTGCCCATGATGAAGATAATCAGAAAGAACAAGAAATCCAGGTAATGTTCTTAAAAGATACAAAGAATGCAAAAGAAAAAGCCAAATTAAAGGAGCCTGATTTATACAACCAAATTGAGAGAATATGGCATGAAATTACTAACATAGTTAGTGCATACCATAAGCTTTATTTTCAGATGTGGGGGGAAGTCAGGTTTGACCTTGGGGACCGTGTAAGGTCAATCCAAGATGGCCGCCATTTTTCATGACGTAATCACACCAATCATGCTAAAATTTGGAACCAAGCAGTGTAGAAAAACATATTAGGTGTCTTTGTATGATAAAATTATGAATACACCTCCAATTGGTGATAACACACAGTTATGTCAAGGTCAATCAATCTATGTTAAATATTTATTTTATTTAATGTCATCTAACTTTAAGATAACTATTTACATAACAATCACAATTGTCGAAATCTAACAGTCTCCAGAGCAGACACACAGTGCTGTGCACTTTAGAGCAGCTTTGACACATTTGCAGCGTCCAGTGCACCCTTTCGTACAGCTGCAGTGGATCAACTCATGGCGCGATTTCGATGCTTCGGGAAGAGTGGTCCAAAGAGGCTGCCACCCAGTTGTGTCCCTTCTCCATCCCCAGTCAGATGGGTCTGGCATCTCTGGATCCTTTACTAATGCCTGGTTCCAACAGTGAGCCTGGTAGCAAGGAACATTGTGGACACTACTTCGTGAATAGCTATGTTCTGAAAACTTGATCTGGTGCCAAAAGCAATCCATAGCTCATCAGGGCCAATCTTGCTGAATGAAGTCACAGCCAGTACCACCACATCAGTATCAATGGTTCGTATAGTAATCTTTGTACACCGACGCTTTGTGCTGACTGGTTTTCATGGGCAAAGAATGTGTCAATGTCTCCATCACGAGTTTGACAAGAGATGTATAACCTCAAAAAGAGACCACAGTCACTCTTCAGTGCTGCCAGCTGTGCTTTCTGTTTTAATTGAACTTTGACAGGCAGCCTACTAAACAATGGCAGCTTGTTCTTTGGAATTGTTTCCGTGATAGGTGTTTTACACTGTTCTAGCCTCTCTGTGACAAAGTGTTCTAGCCTCTCTGTATTGCTCTTCACCCAGGGTCTCGATCTTTCTCACAGTTTCTCCCACTCCAGCGTCTACAATGTCCCGTGTATCAATGACTAGTGGGTCTTCACTGTGTTCTAAGAACGGATTTCCCGTCTCGTCCAGCACTGTTACAAGTGCTTTAACCTCTTTCAAGAATGCTGCTTGCACCCCAGGTTGCTGGTCATGATGACTGCATTTAGTGTCATGATGTTGCTTCATGGCTTGTTCCTCAAACTCTGTTGTAAGTCTGGCGATTTCTGGCCCTGCTATCATCAACATCTCAGTGCTCCAGGATTGCCGGTCAATCCAATAGCCCCACCAGAGCCTTTCACCATTGCATTGTTCTGCTCGTGAGACTGATCAAGTGCCATGGCAGAGAATTTGTAGCTGGTTTTGTGTACACAAAATTTCCTAGTTTGAATTCAGCGAAAACATCTGGGTGTTTTTCAGCAAGTGTCGTCATGTCGCAGATGTGTACAGAAAGCCATCTCGAGTAGTGTGTATGATCTAGAGCGAATATCCAAGGCATGATCTTCGTCAGGGAGTCCACGTACAGTTGGAAGTTCACGTAGTGATCAAATGTACCACAACAAGAGAAGCTCCAATGACAACATCTTAAAGCATGTAGTCAAAGTGAACACTAGCATTTGCTCGCTGTATGCACCACTCCTCGAAAGATGGAGTATCTGGTTGCATAGCATTAGTATATTCGGATGTGCTGTCTTCATCGTAAGCTTTTTGGATGAGTGCGTAAAGGCTTGCAGCTGTGACCTGGTGTGCATGGTGAGTCTTTGTGACATGGCTGATGTTTATGAAGGAATTTGCAGTTCCAGCACTTGTAATGTCAGCCTGTACCAGGGCGTTTGTCCAGCCACTATCTTCCAGCCAGTCTCCCAGCAACTTCAGCATGGCCATCTCGATATGTAGACCGCCAAACATGATTAAGAAGTGATCCTCTCCCTAAAGAACTGGCCAAGTCCACAGGATTTCCTTGGCAAGTGCATATAGTGGTTGGTCAGCAGCAAGGGCGGGCACCTGACCAGGGTTCAAATGTTGAACTGCATCCTTGACAATGTCCATGGAGTGCTGTATTATTGCTACTGAGGGCGCATTGTCAAGAAACAAAGGCAATAGTGCATTAATTGCTGGAGGTGGTATGACAGCTTGGTGCATGTCAGCATGGTAGGCAGACCACGATTTCCAGCCGTCAACAGTGGACTTTTTAAGAGCTGTCTTGACTTTTCTGACCCATAGATATTCAACTTCTGTGGCAGCTGCAACAGCTGGCAGGTTGGAAGGTCTTGCTGGGCCTTGAATAGCTGGAACAGTGAATTCCTTGGTCTTGAAGGCAGCTGGCGGGACAATTGTGTAGGCTGATGGCAGAGGTGTCACTGACTTTGATGAAGTGCCCGGACCAATCAGTTGTACACCACGATCAGTTCCACCATCTGTGTGTGACGGATGTTGAATAAGCGAGGCTCCTGTACCATGGAAAGAATCTTTGGCAGTTGCAGAACTTGGATTGTGGTCAATGTTGTCCACAGCTCCTGTTGTAAACAGTCCTTGATGCAACTTTGGTGGGCACACAACATCTTCCATCCTAAAGCGTTGGCAGACACCATTGGCATGATGTCGGATGTAAGTTGTAACAGTCTGTCATACGAGACACACAGCCCCAGATTGAACTATGTGTCAACCAGCCCTCTACTGCATGTAAATGTGTGGATCTTGAGAGACAGATAGAGTGGTATTGGAGTCTCTGCTGCGGCTGTGACGTGCTGAGCTTGATGCATTCACGTTCCGTGCATGCTTCATGCTGTTAGACACCATCAATTGGGCGATTGTTAAGGCAGGTTTTGTGGTGGTCGTGTGGACCAGCTGATTCTGATTCTTTATGTTTGCCCCATCAAGTATCATGTTGACCAGAGCCAAAAGGAATGGAGGCACAGCTTCCTCCTGGCAGTTTGCCTTGAACGTCCCATCAAACACGAATCCTGAGTTGAATATTTCTTTGCGCACTACTTTTGCTGCTCGCATCAAATGCATGGCATCACTATCATGAGAACAGGCCATCATTAGGGCTAAAAAAGATGAATTTTGGACACCATACTGAATTATTGACGTTGATCCATGTGAGCCACCGACCGTATTTATGGGCATCATAAGGAAACTTTTAGTATGACATCCCAACCATGAGGTGCCACAGCTGTTTTGGAACAATTTGACCTTGAGCTTGACCTTGATTTTTAATAAACTACATATTGCGATCTTAAACGTATCACCAATTGGAGGTGTATTCATAATTTTATCATACAAAGACACCTAATATGTTTTTCTACACTGCTTGGTTCCAAATGTTAGCGTGATTGGTGTGATTACGTCATGAGAAATGGCGACCATCTTGGATTGACCTTACATGGTCCCCAAGGTCAAACCTGACTTCCCTCCACATCTGAAAATAAAGCTTATGGTATGCACCAACTATGTTAGAAATTTCATGTTTTTCTCAAAAAACGCACAATTATTATAATACGAGAGCTTATCCACCACACTATTTACTTAAAGTGTTGTTATCAGCATGACTGAATACATCCTGAGTGCAAAGCTGAGGCCTATGACATGAACAGTGACATTTGGTATCCTGGGGGTCCCACGTTGGATTATTTTCCATCACCAATGCCTGACCCGGATCGGCCTTATGAAAACGAAAGTTGTGAAGAATGTATTGGATTTTGCACGGGACACTACCTGAAGCCTTCCATGCTGCTGAATATTTTTCAAAGTGGAAAACAACTATCAGATGCAATGCCACCATCGCAAGTCCTCGCCAAAGTCTTTAAAGATTCTGTTGGTTTTCTTACAGATGAACTTATCAATGCCACAGCAAAGAGAGTTTTATTGAAGCCTGAAGATGTTCGGAACTGATTTCAGCATCTTCAAACAGTTGAGACTAATTGCAAGAAGGGAGCAAAAAAGGCAGCTGCAACAAGAAAGGCAAAAGCGACAAATAGGAGATAAAGGAAACAACTAACGGGGAAGTAGTGAGAGATTCAGATGATGATGAAGTCTGTAACTTTTGTTACTCGTTCGATCCACCTGGTGTTGTTGATCAAAACGTTGACTGGGTAGCTTGTGACACATGTGCACTGTGGTATCATACATGCTGTGTCAAATTTGAAAATACTACTGATGTTTGGTTCTGCAATAGTTGCACGTGTGAGACGTAAAGATATTTGAAATCGGTCACTATTCACACACATTGTTACCTGTAAATTTTTCCAAACAAAAAATCATTCCAAAAACTAATTTTGTCTATAATCAACAACCCAAGATTTTGACTAACTCACCAGCCAGGTCTAACCCAATACTAAAAACTGAACCCTAGCAATATTTTGTTAATTTTATAACCTGGTTTTCATGTTTGGTCAATTTTGTTCTGCATACCATGCTCAACGAGTTTAAACAATAATGGTGCTGTATAAATCTTTTTACCCAGCCTTAGTTATATACTATAGCTTAATACATCCCATATTTACCCAACCCTTGTGTCATGCACTTTTACCCAACCCATTTCTCTTCGATCTCAAGCTGGGCTGTAAATAATGACTGCTTCCTAATATTGTATTGCTTTTATAAAATCATATTCATGTTTTGTTTGATGTCGGTCAGGCACATCCTCGTTATCCATGACAGTTGTTTGATTCAGTCTCATGAGATAATTGCATAAATTACCTTGTGGGACCTTTCTAGAATGGCACAAAATGGTGCGCTAATTAATCTTGAATTTTTCGGTTTCAACGAATATTGGTGAATAAAATATGAAAAGGGCCATTTCCTTGCAATTGAGCATATTATGCCCCTAGGAGGGGTCATTTCCCTATATTTGACCACATATCTCTCCCCCAGGGTTGGGATTTTGAACATAAATTTTTAAAAAAATCAAATCCCCCACCATTTGCTCGGCCTTCCCCCCCTCTGGCTTATCATTGATTCATGCATAACAGAACCAGATAATATCACATGAAAGCTGCCATCATAAAATAGCAAACATTTCAAAGCAGCTGATTTTAAATATTTATATACTATTTCATATATAACAGAAACAAAATAAAATCAACAAACAAAATCAGTATGAGTACTTGCATGGACTCCAATCAGTGGAAATTGCATGTGTTTCCATGCTGGCTCATGCCATTTATCGGGTGGATTACTTCAACATTTTGACCATGTACATGAGTTGTTTGGTCAATCATACTAGGAACATGTGATGTTTGCTTAATCATTGAGTGGGTGGGATATGGTGGGACAAATTGCCTGTTTTGCATAATTGCTGGAGGAGTTGGTTGGCCGAATAATCACACACCTTCGTTAATTGATTTCGTTAAGTTGAGCATGGTCTCATTTAAAGCTCATAATTGATCACATTGCTCTTTGTCAGAATTTTTCATTTTGGCAAAAACTTTTTGAGGGCGACATCTTCTTTGGCAATATCAAGGATTACTTTTTCAACAGATAATTTCTTCATTAGCTTTGCATTATGCTGATTTGTTATATGGTCAACAAGATTCCTTCTTTTGTTGGGGTTAGAAATTTGAGGTTCTGAACTTACCCCACCAACACTGACATTGTCCTCATCTTCTTCATCTTACGAGTCTCGGTTTTCAAGTACTTGTGTTTTGCATTGGGTTTCGACTAATGTGGCTTGTTGTGTTTCCAAATGACTCTCTGATCTATCAGAAGACTCTAAACCACCTTCTATTATTTCTGCAGCTGGCGAACCTTCCCAAATATTCTCACAGGACTCGAAGAAGGTAGCAACCATGCGACCGCCACCACTTTGCCTACTACTATCAACAGCTTTTCAATATTTCAATCGACATTCGTTTTAGGAAATTTATTGCTAGTTGTTTTAGGATAGTTCTTAATGAAATGTTTAGTTATAATCGACTCGTACTTCGTTTTAACAGACTCCCAGTCATAGCCTTTACTCTCTTTCTCAGCCTTAAAATTGATGATTACTGATAATAAAAGCTCTATTTCGTCGCCTGTCCAACCAAAACTTACTTCGTTTTCGTCATTTGTTTTCTTTCAGTGACCCAATTTGGCAAACGGAACATCGACAGCTCGTGCGGACTTGTAAACAAAAATGGTGTTAAATGCCGCGAAATAAAATTGGGCAAAGGGGGCATGTTATGATGAGCAGTGTGAACGCAAACGGAACTGTAACCAAATCCTAACGGTACGGTGTGAACGCAGTGGCAAAACGTTATTTCTAGTTCCGTTTTCAAACAGTGCCGGCATAGTGTGAACGTAGTCTCACTGGGCTGGTGCCAAAACCTTCTTCCCCTTAAACTGTAAGCGGAGTTTGGCTCTCAGCGTGACTTTCGGATTCTTACAACTTCCCAAAATGTCTTTTTTAATTCCTCTGTACCATCTCCTCTTGATACAACAAATTTTTGTCGGGGAAAATTTTCGTTAGCTATATCTTTTCTAAACTTTTCTAATGGTGACGCCAATTGTGCTGTCGTGTTATTATCATTCTCAATTGGAAGAACCTCACGACTTTTGTTTTCATTATTCTCCAGATAAAAATCACCCCTATCATTGTTCAATCCTAGAAAGCAAATATGTACGTTGTAGAACTTTACATGATTTGAAAAATCAAAAAGTGGTACCGTAAAACCTAGTAAATTTTGGGCAGCAAGATCAACGTTGCCACATGCAGTGGAAAGGGCAGAATCGATTTCCTCTGAAGTGGCATCAGGAACCAAATCCCAAATTCCAAATTGGGTTTGCAACTGTGCATTAATGTACAATGCTCTTCAACTGCAACTTCAACCTATTGGTACTGCTGATTTGCAAATCAAACATGTTATTATAGGTCCTGCACCAGCCTGTGCATAAAATAATCAATTATTAGTCGATCTTGTTAAATTCTTTGGTCAGACCGTCTGACCCTACAAATGGAAAGCACCCAGATAGGGTGTTAGTCGAAGTATCAAGAATGGCTGTCCAAAAGAATTGTAGGTGGTCCCCATATTTTGGCAGTGAGTGCCTTCACATTGCCTTTGCGTGGGAATTTGTATAATTTTTGTTATTTACATAATCGTTAATGAGGCAAAAACATCTTGCAGTTTTTGCTCATTTCGACAAATACAACTGTATACTGGTCATAATATGAAAAATTTAAGATACAGGTTTTACAGGTCTCTAATTACTGTAAAACATACAGAATGCAGGATTCTGCAAAGGCATATAATAGCGAATTTCAATATGTAGCCATTGTCAGTGGTAGATAATAGCATCAGAAAGCAGCAAAATGTTCTCTTCTTTGCACATAAATTTATGCAGTAACAAGTTGATTAAATTTTGGGCCATATTTTATGCTACATATTTCTTGGCAATGTCACATTATAGTCAAAGATGTGCTTGTCTCAAAAAAGCCAAATTAATATCCAACAATCTGGAACACAAAGATCAGCGTAATTCCTTTTAATGCATGTTTCTAATAAATACATATGGCTACAGAGTGTGAAAGTTTTGTAAATGTAGTAACCTTGAATGATGATATAACGAAAAACTACTTAATTAATAGTGTTAGGAAACCAGGCGAGATACTGACATACCCTATGTGGCATGTGCAAAACAATGACAGCTGATGCATTATTCATATTTTAAAAATGTAAACATCGACCACCACTTACCAACAAGAGAGCATTTCGAGCAGAACTCAGTTCATCAGGTTCATTGTGACATGTACCTGTATAGTGATTTACAAACGTGAATTTGTCAAAGATGAACGTCGTCAAGTTACCAAACGCAACAAACATTCGAGTTCTTTGCGAGTTTCTTCCCAGGGGGGGTCGATAATATTTGCTAATAAATATTGGCGGACAATAGACGCTTTGATATGATGCCGCCAATATTAAGTATTTTATGAACATTGAAGTTCACAAACATGTCAAATACAATTGATGTTCAAATGGCTGCATAACATCAATGATCCAACTATTTTATATAATATGGGTGTTTAATGTCTGAAATTACATGAACGATGGAAATATGTTGAATGTTATGTTTAATGTCCCAAATTACATTAATGGTTAAAATGTGTTGAATAAAATAGATGTTAAATGTTGCATTTAACTTGAATACTGCTATTATATGGTGGGTGATCACTGCCAAAATTAACTATCAATATTCGGCAATGGCTGTGTGCCATTTGTCTCTACCTACATGACATTTGGCCCTGCCTATACGACGTTTGGCACGCCGGACATGTGCCAAACGAACACACAGTGAATGATCAGCGATATACCACAATATGAGTGTACGAACACGCACTGTTTATGGTCAGCGACAGCATGCTACGACATATGTATCGACTTGGTTTAACCTATATTATAATATATTTAATTCATCAAATGAGAAGTGAACTGATCCTCACATGGTAAGTTCCAGATATTCTTTTTATTTTTTTAATATTTACTAGTGCCACACACTAAAGACTGTATAGGTAAAGTAATTCGACATATAATATTCTGAAGTCTCAATATTATGTATTGATTCAGTAAGTACTTGCAAGCTGCAGGTATGTTGCTAACTTCTCTTTTTTCTGCGGCAAAAATGGCACCATTTTTAGAAGCAGAGAAGCTGACTGTGAAAGTCATTTTATATATAACTAAACAAAATATGTCATTTTTTTACTTTCTAATTTTTCTAAGCATTTTCTTGTTGTTTGAGTAATCCGAGGAAATCAGTCAGCCAAACTGAAGAAAATTCTAAAATATCAATTGGAGACTGGCAAAAAATATTTTTGGTTACTACTTTATATAAACAAAATGTAATGTCAAATTATAGGCATGATGTTTTAAAATCATTATTTTGACCATAGGAAAGGCACGATGCTAGTGCAATCATTGTTAATCATTTATTAAACTCCATAAGAAGAATCGAAACTGCCTTGGTGAATGATGCAGATCCACCTGACTATGACTGTCTAGCTTTCAGAGCTGACCATCTGAACCATGTTATAGTTTATTGTTCAACTGTCATAAATGTTCCACCTGAAGTAAATGAGTTGCTTAATCAATGTCAGAGCCTAATTGAGGCAATTGGAAATAAGACAGATGAGACATATTTTGCCCCAACAGTGAAAACTGGATTGTGTGGACGACCTGCATATAATATCACGAAAGATCAGTTGTTGTTCTTGGTTTCTTCAGGATTCAACGTCCCTCAGATTTCATCATTATTGAATGTTGGAAAAAGAACTATCGAGTGGAAGCTTCATGAATTTGGGATTTCTATTAACACTACTTTCTCATCTCTTAGTAACAATAAATTAAATGCAATTGTTCAAGATATTGTACTTGAATTTCCAAAGATTGGTTACAGAAGGCTGATAGGTTTTTTGAGAGCAAGGGGCAAAAATGTCCAACAACAATGTGTTAGAGAATCATTACGAACAGTTGATCCGGAAGGTGCCCTCTTGAGAGCAGTTGAGATAAATGTGGTAAGAAGACAGCCATATTATGTACCATCACCTTTAGCACTATGGCACATTGATGGATACCACAAACGTCTCAGTTATACAGGGTGTATAAAAAAAAAGTAGAAAAATCTGAAATCGCTCTCTGCTTCGCGAAGCGCCTCAATATACGAAGTTTTTTTATTAAAATAGATTGTTTTGGTACTTATAATCTAGAATAAACTGAAAAAATGAGAAATTTAAAACTTCAATACCCGGGGGGTTCTATCTTTTACGGCAATATAAATATGCCTTGCGCACAAAACTTAAATGCTTAAAAGTAATTTTGACTTGGTAGATGGAAAATTTATCGGGTGTTGTATTGCTGTACAAAATTTCAGAAAATTTGCTCGAGTCTAAGCCATTCAAAACGACGCGCGAACTTCAATATCTTTAGCAAAATTAGCTTTGTGCATGCTTAATTTATGTATTTACTTAATTTGCATACAACTCCCAAGGGACATGTAATTAAAATTGGAACATTTCTTCAGAAAAACGATTCTTATGGAGAAAAAATATACTTTCGCACGACACTTCGAGTGGCTTAAACTCAATCAAATTTCTTGAAATTTTGAACAGCAATAAAGCATCTAACATATTTTCTACCTATTAACTCAAAATAACTTTTAAGCCTTTAAATTTCGTGCGCAAGCCATTTTTAATGTGTTTCAAAATACGCACACCCCTGGGTTTGAAACATTTAAATTTCAGAATATTTTCGTTTATTCTACACCGTAAGTAACCAAGCAATGTACATTAATAAAAAACTTCATACTTCAAGCCGCTTCGCGAGGTTGAGAGCCGTTTCAAAATTGTCTACTTTTTTTATACGCCCTGTAGTATTCCACACATCCTTAGCCTATTACTAATAAAACTAGGAATACATGCATGCAGCAACCCCTCGCTGCTAACTAAAAGCATGCAACTATATTTTCAGAATTACATGAAGTATTTGTATAGGTTGTTGTCATAGCAACACGGCAATTGTTATTCTTTTTGTATATTTGCTCAAAATGACAAAGTATCAGTTTTTAATCCTTGTTTTATTAACAATTTTTTTAAATGGCACTACATTTGTCATCAGTATGTTATTACGCCTAATGTAAGCTTAAATTTGGTATAAAATACGACCTACTAATTACATTAGTAATAAGAAGACAGTCTTGCATTTACAAAACATAAACTTACTCTGGAATTTAAACAGTGAATAGACTGGATGAGTACGGCTACGCCGGCCTTTATAAGCATTAAAACACAAGTATAAATACACATTTTCAACAAACTTGCCTTGTGTTTCACGCCGTAGTCAATTCTTGTCGCTTCTCTGTATTTTCCCCAAATTAATCTCTCTTCAAGAGTTTTGTGGCAGTCTTCATCTTATTTCTCGCCTTTTTGGATGCCCTAAGTGTTTGCTACTTCTGATAGTCCGCCATATTCCTGAGATCAGAAATGACCACCCTTCTTTGGTTGTGAAAGTTGCCAAGTCGTTTTGCAAAAATGCGAAATATTGTAGTGCAAAAAGCAAAATTTAGACATTTGCTGTCAGTTAAATACATGATTAATCAATCAACAATAAATTTTAAATCTGACCAATCAGTGTTAGCCATTCATGATAGTCCGCCATATTGTTGAGATCAGTGTGAGCATGACGTCATGTCCTACCAAAAAAATCTCATCCTCATTGCCCATGAACAGCGACTTTGAACTTCGCTAGTGCAAAATTAGTAACCCTTGCCCCGGGCTTACGCCTGGAACGGCGCTTTGCGCCATTGGCTTAGGGATTAAAAAAACACATAGTTTAAATCAAATATCTGAACAATAATTATTATTTGGAGTAATTAAGTAGGTTGATTTGAATTTAGGAACCTGTCAAGTGATAAGTATAAATTTGCAAGTTACATTGCCATAGTAATAATAGCATTTCAAGCTGGCGCCTAAATCAGAGTGAGAGAGACCGTTTACGATTTACCGCCCATCAAACTCAAACAGAATCTGTTGTTCACTGTATCGCTGAATTCGTAATGGAATTAAAACTGTTATAAAAACGGCAAAACAGACTTTATTCAAAAGCATTATCATCGAAACGCTCAAAAGTTGTTTGGTCAATTATACATCGTATATTAAATCCCAATAGGAAGCGAATTCGTCAAGATCCAGATGATCTTAGCAAATTTTTCGTGACCACTTCAGAACACATGCTGGGTACGTGTCCTGAGCAAAAAACTGACAGTGTCGCATATCGTGACTCTCTACCTGAAATTAGTGGGGAAATGTCTTTTGAAATGCAAAAGGTACATTTTTATGAAGTAAACAAACGGTTAAACAGTATACGGAATGATTGCTCTACAGGTCACAATCATTTACCAGTGTATTACTTGAAATTGGTGTCCCAATACATTGTCTCTCTGCTGACCCATATTATAAACGAATATATCGCTCAGAATAAATTTCCATCTTAGTGGAAAATAGGACGTATTAGTCCGATTCTGAAAATTAATGATCCGATGAAGAACAGTGATTTTAGACCAGCTTCAGTCTTACCAATCTTGTCGAAAGTATATGAACGCCTAGTCTTATCCCATCTAGTTGAGCATATTGAAAGCAGTACATTATATAAAGAGACAATGTCTGGTTTCCGTAAGGGCCATTCAACTGCAGTCATTCTGTTGAAACTTAAGGACGACATTCTAAAGGCAATGAAAAAAAAAAGAGAGATAACCTTAACAGTGTTTACCGACTATTTAAAATCTTTTGATACAGTTGATTTCGAAGTGTTACTGAGTAAACTTCACCGAGTTGGTTTTCCAAAGAAATTTTTGATATGGACTTACAGTTCTTTAGAAGGTAGACAACAATTTGTAAGGATAGGTGACAGAAAGTCTGGACGGCTACCTGTAGCATTTGGTGTGCCTCAAGGGTCCATTTTAGGGCCTGTCCTTTTCAATCTGTATATGGCAGACCTACAAGATGAGAAGTCTGATTGTAACTACCTACAATATGCAGACGATACTAGTCTATATCAACATTGCAAGGTGAAGATTTGGATAAATGTGGTGAAGACATTGGGAGGGAATTAATCCGTGCTTACGGTTGGTCAACGAGCTCCAATCTGCTTTTGAATCCCGATAAAATGAAGATGATGATATTTTCAACAACACAGACTTTGACGACACACAATCTTTCCTCCTTAGATTTAGTAAAATTAAGCATCAATGCTTATAATCCCTTGAATGGTGATTTGACATTTATTGAGCAAGAGAACAGGTTTGATCAGGAACTCCCCCTGTATGTTGATGAAGAGTTTGCCGAACAAGCCAGTCGTTTCATAGATGAGGAGGTCTCAATAACTAACGCAAAAGAGGTTTATTCATGTCTCGTGCAGTTTCTTGAAGAAAACCAGGTGCGTGTTTGGCAATAGCCAGTTATAGCGAAAAGGAACTCTTTTGTGTCTGTGCTACTGAGGATGTATCTATAAATCAAAATAAAAATTCCAGTTGGTGTTAACACAGTTTAGTAAAACGTTTTTTATTTTTATGCTTAGTAAAGATACAACCCACAGAAAAGGTTTGGCCAGCATACATACAACAGTTTGAAAGGTGGCTTACACATACCTGACAAGCTCTACAAACCCAGGTTTTTACACATCCTGTTGCACTTATCGCTTGTTACAAAGTTTTCAATGGCTTTGTGTCCAACATTCCCTATACCATAATACCTAGAAACATCCAAGGACAAGTAATCAATAAAATTGTAGAAGCATTGCTGTGCCATATACCGTGTCAAGTACATGTAGTCTTGACGTTTTGAGTGCAAAATAAGTAATATTTGTACAATATGTAAAAGTACAATAAACAAGATGCCTGCTAAGGCGTTCACTCCGCCTGCCAAAACGAAAATGGGCACAAGGCTGTAACTAGGGCCTTCATTGGGGGTGGGGTATATTCACTTATTTCTGTTCTACCCAACCAACTCCTTTTTAAATCAGTTATTATTAGGATACCTTCCAAGGCAGTTTAAGACATTGCTAGCACATCTTATGTAATCACTCAGATAACCAAAAATCAATGTCTGAGTGACTTGCCCGGCACTGCCCAGAGTCGTAGTAAGATTGCATTTTTTTAGAATTTAATTTAAATTAAAGACTTTCATAGTACATATATTAAACAAGATTCTTTTGTCATAATACCACCAACATATGGCTGTTTTATTTTTGGGTAGTTGCAAGTAAAGAAAATTTTACTAAAAGTGTATACAATACATAAATATATCAACCTGATAGCATCGTTTAAATCAATTCTGTAGCACACTGCCTGAAGTCTCCACGATATAATTTGTTGGGAAGTTCTTTAGACTAACATATGTATTTCTGGAATTGGAATGTTAAATGTCTGTTACCTTTTATAAATGTATGAGATCCCACAAGCAAATAAATCATTTTGCACGAAATATCAGCATCTCAACATAGGTATAGAAAACCAAGGAAAGAAATCGTGATTAGAATTAGGAGCACATTTCCTAGACTCACTCCTTGATCATGGATTGATGGAGTCTATCAAAATTTGCCATTTTCAAACATTTCTGAAGCAATGTTTTGATAAAGAACCTTCCTTTCCCTTTTTGTTCACTATTACATGTTAAAAATTGTGTTTTGTATATAGATATTTCAGTATAATTTGCATTTGATTCTTGTGCAGAAATTTCTGAATTTCTTAATAAAAGTGGAACACAACAGAAAATGACGGAAACATGCTCTCAAAACTTCACCGCGATACGTCGCTCCTCGATAAAGTTTCGCGATGGAATTTGTCGTTTTAAAACATTTTGCATGAGAATTTTTGAACGTAAAACCTTGCGGTTTAGATGTTCTAGCATACATGTTAAAATGCATGTTTTGTTGACATATTCCGCTGGAAATTGAGTTTAAACGCCGTGTTTAGGCCGGGTCACGCAGCTTGTGCCCAGCGGTATCACCCATGAGCGCTGCACCGACATCTGACACCAAAAAAATAACAGAAACGGGGCGCATTCAAAACTCTGCCTCGCCTACGGCAGGCGAAGTAATTAAGCAACAGTGTCAGTTTTCTTTTGAACAGCTTGCAATAGTCTTTTAGGTATGCATGGTACGTGGTAAAAGACTGGGCAAAAGGTTGTGACAGGACCTAACTGCTTTTTCATGTATGTATCTTATCTG
Organism: Muricea muricata; assembly: GCA_963855995.1. Taxonomy (NCBI): domain Eukaryota; kingdom Metazoa; phylum Cnidaria; class Anthozoa; order Malacalcyonacea; family Plexauridae; genus Muricea; species Muricea muricata. Next base: position 48,896,496 of record OY979716.1, on the reverse strand, counting down.
AAAGCAGCAAAATTTTCTACTCACTACCTAAACGATACAACAGAAGGCCCTTCCCTTCGTCAGGAATTACAGCACAGCAGACAAATGGCCTTTGCCCAAAATGTCGAATCTGTTTAGGTAGTGAGTGGAAAATTTTACTGCTTTCTGATACTATTATCCGCTAATGACTCTGGCCACTTTTGAAGTTTATGTATGTTGCTGTAATACCGCTTGACTTCTGTGCCTTTCCTGGCAGTGTTTATGTTTACCCTTTCTCTTTGGTTGCCAGTTCTACATTGGTCAGTCTAAGTCCAATTCCTAAAGTGAAGAAGAAGGCACTGGGATTAATGACTTGTAAGTAACAAAACGTTTCATAAACCCTGTACAATAACTGCTTCATGCTGTTTAACCTTGTAAATCAGTGATTAGAAATTCACCCTTTCCAAAATGTAAGACCAATGTGCCAATGCCAACAGTGGTTCCCCATACATTTTTTCTGAAACATGTTTACTTGGCAAATTGTCGTTGCCCATGTATTTCACATACTCCCCCCTTCCAAAAGCTCTTCCAACATCACCGTTTCTTTTGTGGCCTCGGAGTATCCCAGAAAACAAGGAATCACCCTAAATAGCATTGCTTATTATCATCTATATTCTTTGCATTCATAAACGTTTGGGCTGATATGATATCCCTATGATGCCTGACGGTATGTATGTTGATAAGCCAATCACTTACTCTGGCATTATTTTGAGTTTATCTTTAAACACAGTCCGAAATTGCTCTACGATTGGTCTGCATACCATTTGCGTTTGTTCTTCCTAAAAAAATGCAGAATCATCGATGTCATGTGATACAGTAGAGTTGCGCGAAAAGACGTAATCAGCATCCTCTCAAAACTTATACGGTATACGGAAAAGTTTAATTTGTGCATAACAGCGTCACTTTCTTGGTCATTTCACTAGTACACTGTACAGTACCTTTTTCGCAATGGATAGTATTGACCGGTCGGCAGCGTTGGCAGCATTTTCAACCATGGAGGTGTACTTTTTTACAACAAGGTCGCAACCAACAATAATTTTTTTCGTCAGGGGATGGTTGCAGCTTTCCAACACTTCTGCCCTTTTTGCAACCCTCATACCACCTTCACCCAATAAATTAACTAACAATTAATTCGACTAACAATTTCATATATCCAATAGGCTCCTATAGCTTCGATCTTACTTGGAAGGTTGATATCTGATACAAGGTGCCTTCAACAGTTAATAATGCATTATAATTAATCGTCGTTTTCTGATGTAGGTATGAGCAAACTAAGGTTTAAAAAGAAACAGCAATCACAAACCAATATCCATGACATCATGTGAGAAGAAAGACTTTCCGCATAGGCGAACGTCATCTAGGGTGATGTTTACTACAACAGTATAAAGAACAGAAAATAATTGCGTTCGATGAAGGAGAACGCATTCTAATCGTGACGTATCAATCCCGCGTGTTTTACGAGGATGTCTCGGGTGTGTGTATGCTATTCCATTTTTCAATCCTGTGGTTATGCATTAATAGAATGCTATAGACAGAGTGCACATGTGTTTGCTAGACCACAATGTTTTGACAATAACTTCAGCATGATGGCTAGCAAAAACAATTGCAACACAAAAAAGGGCCGAGAAGATCTTGTACTCCAATTAAACTAACAACACCTAAGTTCCAACTACAAGTTAAGTGGTGGCATGTATTCAGACAATGCTGATAACTTACCCTGGGATAATTTGATGAATAAATTGGCTTTAATAGGCTGATTGCCTTTTGATTGTGGAAGTTTATGTGGTGACTGCTTTTTGCATCTATGGGGCATGACCTTTACAGTAATGCTGACTTGCATTTTCACATTCGCAATGCTGGAATTACTCATATGATTAATAATCCTGAATTATATATTGAAAGTCTTGCTAATGTGTCATGGGATCATTACATTCATGAGATGTCCAAACAAGGAACATGGTGTGATAATGTTATCATACAAGCAGTAGCAAATGCTCTTAGCTGTATAATTCATATAACTGATTCTAATCCAAATAATTTTAATGCAACAATTGTCACACCTGTTAATTCACAACGCAACCAAAGATCTGTTTTTCTGGGTTACATAATTGATTTACATTATGTTTCTACTTTGCAAGAAACATGCAATGAACCTGACTTCATTAGAAAGTTGTGTACAAGGGCAAAAATGCTTGCAAACAAGAGAAAATTTTGCAAGACAAAAAGGGCTAATGAATGTAATGATGCCAAGCAGACTAGATTAGCAAAGAAGAGAGAGTGTGATAAGTTGCAAAGAGCTATTGAATCTATTAATGAAAAGAAGGTTTGTCTTGCAAAAAAGGCAGAGCTGGCTAGGCTACGTAGGGCCCAAGAAACTAATGATAATAAGCAGCGTTGACTGGCCAAGAGAAGAGAGGCCTACAAAAATAGAATATCATCTTTAAATAACCAAAAAGAGTCAAATATCCAAGAAAATCACTCAACTAGTACTTGTTTAACAACACATAGTAATGTTACCCAAGACATTGGTAAAACAGTATATCTGACTGGATTTGATGCCTTAAGAAATGGTGCATTACATGAGCAATTTTGGGCAAAATGCAGCATGAAAGAATTTCATAAATCTATGCAATATGTAATTTTTCAGTGCACAATCTGCAAATAAGCATGGCCAATTAACACTAAACCTAAGTGTCCAGCTAACTATGTGTGCTTGAGGTGTTCTAGAGATAAAAACACACACCAAAAAAAGTTTTCTAATCCTAATTGCATGATTCCAGGGCCAGTACCTATTGAGCTACAAGGTCTCACTCAAATAGAAGAAATGCTTATTGCTCAAGCACTGCCAATAATGAGAGCTTACATCAAACCAGGTGGACAAAGGGATTATTCGGGGCATTGTATTAATTTGCCTTAAGATGTTAAAGTGCTTGCAACAGTTTTGCCAAGGTTTCCCAAGGATTTGTCTGTAATTATGGTAAAGGTAAAAGGTAGAGACAACACATTCAAGAATATGAATGTGCGGAAGCAAAAAGTGCACAATGCACTGCTCTGGCTTATGCAAAATAATCCTCATTATAGAGACATAACTATCAATGAACATGCATTGCAATGTCTACCAGTCAATGGTGTTCCGTCTGGTATCATGACTGTTGAGTCTGATACTGACATGTCAAGTGAAATAACATCACCTGATTTAGGCCTCACTACCCAGCTAACACAAAACGTTGTGGCGACCTCGCTAGATGGTTGTGTTTTAGTCAGGTCAAACCTGACATTATGGCGACGTTTTCAGGATGTTGGTTCAAGGACTTAACAAAATGCAACGTCGTCACAACGTCCTAGCGACGTCGGACAAATACATAAATATTTTTGCTTATGAATGCAATGTCGCCTGAATGCCCCAGATATGTTGCATATTGACGTCGTGTAATGGTAGTAAAATTACGTTTTGACGACGTTTTGTGAATGTCTGAAAAAACTAACAAATATCATACAAATTATTAAGCGACGAAAATATATTGTAGTTCTATAGCTTTCGATCAATACCTGAAACTGTAGAACAGGATTCGAACGAAGGTCCATCTTTGGGAAGTTAGTAGGTTGAGATGTTGATAAAAGCAAGATTTTCTTTTAATTCCTTGAGATGTGATCAATTTAAAAGTTAGATTAAAAATTTTTACTGTTTTGGCTCCGCTTAAATATTTAGCGTGAGAACCTTTATAGCCCAACGCGAAATTAAAGTGCGATTGCCTGTGGTTCAGGTCGCACTAGCAGCGGCAGCCATCTATTGATTAGTCGATTAAAAGAATCCCATGAATTCTGTTGTTTGGGTATATTCAATTGCAGTCTAGTGAGAAAATTACTGTGTAATTAACCTTGTACCATAAATAATGACATGAACGCATTTGAAACGACATTTATACGCCATCTCCGATCAAAAGTTTTATCATGTTTAAGTTTTCCAAAGTTTGCTGGGAACATAGCACTTGTGTAATCGCGAAAATTGTTTGATGGGAAAATATACCGCGTCGGTAAAGAGGACTGGGGCTACTGTAAGCAATGCGCATGTGTGGCACACTGAATAATGCATAAATAATGAGTATTCTAAATACCTGAATACACTGAATACCATTCAGTGCGACATTCTAGATAATTGAATGTATGTTTGTCTGCTACATTCTAGTTTTATGTTTAAAGTAGTTCTATTTGATTTTGGTTTTATAAGACCGGATAAAGATGTTTATAGTCGGCTGTGTGTATGTCTTCAAGTTTACCGAACCGAAAACGTGGTGGTTGTCAATAGCGAAGTCTATTTATATTTTGTGCTTGGTATAAACACATGTCCTGGGGTGAACTGTAATATTCAGGTTATAGCAAGCACTTCTCATAAGTGCAAGATAAATATAAAAAAAAACTCAACTCTAAAGAAATATTCATTTGATAGCTCTGATAAGCTGATGTTCAAACATTCTCATTCTTTGTGTCTACTGTTATCTACCTACAGGCTATACTGTGCAGTCACTTGTGCTTAGATACTAATATTAAATACAAACTCAAATTCCAGAAATTACTCACATTTTAAGGATTATGTATATATTTCATAGCAAAATATTGACATCCACATTTAATACAAGTATTTTCTTTGATAGCATTTATTACTTATTCAGTTGTTCTGTGATGTGTGGCCTAGTCTGCATGCAGCTCATTTTTTGTGGCCAGAACCAGTTGTTTCAGTAGCACGCAGCACATAATTTTGATGCCAAGAATTTAATTTATTAAACTTGCCCTTGCTGTGATGGGTGAAATCTAGCATTATATAGACACAGCTATTACAACAAGTAGAACAAATAGGCATGTTAGTATATTACGGTTTATGACCCTTACTATTCCTGGGCATGTTATTATATAGTAAGTGGCGTAACCAGCCCAACAATTTAGTCCTGCTATGCAAGTTTCAGATTACTATCATTAGTCATTTCCTTAGAAATATATTGCCACAGAAACCAACATGCCTTTACAAAGGCTTTTGCTATTTATATGTGAATTGATTTGATTAGTTTCTAGAATGACTTGTATCCTTAAGCTTTTAATTTAGTTTCAAAAAAATCCCTTGTAGATGAATTGTTATATGTTCTGCACCAACGTTTTTATTTAATTGTTATTTCATTCTTGTTTATGGGGTTAGGTTAATTGGTAAACGAATCAAATAATTCACAGACAATTAACCAAAGCTCATTGGTTTCCATTACCTTGAATTTATAATCATCATTATTTATATCTGTATAGCACACTAATTACTGTAGAGTACAAATGGGTGCATTGCCAGGTATATGTTAAATAGTATTCTTGGAACAAGGGGGTCAGAGTAGACAAATTAATTTAATATTTCATGTAGTTGACAATTCCAGTATGGTCATTAAAACATGTGCCAGGGATATTAAGGTCTAAAAAGAGCTAATTTTTTTGTGGGAGCATTCCACTTCTTCCCAGCTGCCTTGCATTTCTATAAGGTTAGGTGCAGCGAACTCTATTGGTCTTACTTGCAAATTTCATGTATCAATGGTTTCTAAAGGGTGTCTAAATGATGTGAAACTAAGGAAATGTGATAGTGTGTTGACCATGTTTTGGTCAGCCCCCCAACTTTTAAATTAATTCATTCTTACGCCTCTGTATTAAGAACTTTATAGTACAGATAATTATATTAGGTGAGCCTTCAAAATCTGGAAATATCGATTAAGTATCTCAAAATTTTAAAAAATTAGGGAAACGTACCACTGGACGTCCGTATTTTCGAGTCTGTCCCCCACCCCACCTTTTAGAACGGATTGTCGCCCTTGATAAATACCATGACCATAGGCTAAGTAACTCATAATAAAATAGTACCAGGAGGGGGAATCCTTCCCCCCAAATAAAGTACTGTAGCTTGGAAATGTGAAATGACTGCACATTATTACCTTGCATTTGCCTTACTGTCTTAGATGACTATACATAGTGTTACTGAGGTGCAAAATCAGTCTGATATAAATCTGACCTGATGAACAGTCTGTAAGATTTTCTGCTTTGGAAAAGCAGACTAGAGGTTGTTAGATTATTTTAATTGATTGCTTGCAACTTTCAGAAACAAAAATGGCAACTAATGCATATCGAAAAAACTATAAAAGAAAGTAGATATCAGCTTGTCGTTTGATTACAAAGTACAACAACCATATCTCTAGACTGTCCACAACTCAATGCGAACAACCTGCTAAGATTTCAAAACTTTGTGTGCAGCCAGAGCATGGATTTTTTTTAATCATTTTGGTGATGATGTAAACCCCAATTTTGATTTTGGTCATAGTGATGACCCTGAATATGATGGTCATTGCACACCTTCTGTATCTGAGAGCGAGTCCTCTGAGGACGATATTTCAGATAATGAATCCATAGGTCAGTGTTTTCCAGGTCAGCTGGCAGCTTGGGTAGACCAGTTTCAAGTGAAACAAAACGCTGTTGATGGTTTGTTAACAATCCTAAGATAGGCCGGGCATCCAGATCTCCCAGCAACTGTTCGATCACTGTTGAAAACGTCTAGGGTCGTCAACATTGACAAAAAATCTGGTATGGACTATTTTTACTTTCCCTTTGAGGACACCCTTTTAAAGAACTTTAATGCACATCCACAGTCAGTGAGGGCAAGTGTGGATCACTTGGATATTAATTTAAATGTTGATGGAATCCCTTTGTTTAAGAGTTCAAAAGGCACCCTGTTGCCAGTCCTTTGTGGAATAATGAATATCTCTCCTGTTAGAATATTTCCAGTTGCATAACATATGGTGAATCAAAGCCCACTGACTTAGATTTCTTGTCGAATTCTGTGAGAGATCTAAATAATATTTTAAAAGATGGTTTGCATGATGGTGATAGGGTTATCGAGGTAACACTTCGATGTGTTATCTTATGCCCCTGCTAGAGCATTAGTTAAGGGTTCAAAATTGTACTCTGGGTATTACGGCTGTGATAAGTGTAATCAGCGTGGTGTGTGGATTGGGCAAATGACTTTTCCTGAAATTGATAATATAGTCTTGCATACAGATACTTCATTTAGAAATCAGGCAAATAGAGAGCATCACCATTATGAGTCTCCATTCTGTCAACTTGAGCTTGATATGGTGAAGGGTTTTCCAATAGATTATATGCACCAGCTATGTCTTGGAGTGATGAAAAAGTTGATTTTAGCATAGATGCGTGGGCAGAGAGATGTACGCATTTCTGCTCAACAGGTGGATCAAATAAGTACCAGACTTATTAACCTCAACAAGTGCATACCTAAGTGCTTTTCCCGTAAACCTCGAGCACTTGCTGAGGTTGATAGATCGAAAGCTACTGAGTTTCGTCAGTTTTTATTATATATAGTCAAGTCGGGTAAAAATTACACACTTAAGATTGGCGGGTAAAACTTACGCACTCAATATTTCTCTTTCTGTATAATGTGAAACAATATAAGGTATTCTATTATGTTGCTAAACCTTTTTTTAATGTATTTATGGTTTGAAGTCCAACATAGAACGTGACTGCGTACCAAAATTTCAAGTAAATTCGAAGGCTACTGATTTTGACCGGATATCAAGTTTCAACCACAATGACTAAACTTTGTTGGCTCGCCAAGCCCAACATGAACATGCAGACGATTTTGACATGTTCTAATGGCATTAAATTTGACCTTTAACCTGCTGTTTGGTTTTATATTATTTTGCGCAATGAGCGTTAACTGGGTGCGCAACTTTTACCCTCCATTTTTGTCCTTGGTGGGTAAGAACTACGTACTTTCCCGCCAATTTTAGAGACAACTAAAAGAGCATAGCACTCCAAAACCTTTGTTTTTCTGGTTACTATTTCATGACACGCAACTGTGAAATATAATTGGCCAAGCGATTAGGGTAGAGGGTTTGATTAGACGAATTTATTTCGTGTAGTATTATTAGTATGATTGGAAGCATAACTGTATTTCTCTATGTTTCCAAAGATTTTTGGCGTGAAAAGCACAAGAAGGTATTAAAAACTAGCTTTTCACATAGTATATAGTATGAGATAAGAAATGACACAAGCCATGCTAATGCCAACGCATGCATACTTTAAAATCCCACAATAATACAATTTAAATGACTGTGCCCCCGGACTTTAAAATCCACGATAATACAATTAAATGGCCGTGCCCTGGACTTACATCTAAGCGATTCAACGAGAAGGTAGGCCCATCGCTCCAAAACTCTTATACATATAGCCTCAGTCTATCAGTAAAGCAGTATTTTGTGAAAAAGGAGTTGTAGGTGTATGATTTAAGTTAATAATGTCAACAAAACAGAAAAATGTTCGTTCGAAAAAGTGGGACGAAAAAGATATTGAAAAGGCTTTTTTGGAAGTCGATGCTGGGAATTCCATGCGAAAGACTGCAGAAAAATATGGTATGTCAGAAGGAACTCTTCGCTGTCGTCTGAAAATGAAAAAAGAAGGGCAAAGTCTTATCGGCTCAAGAAGGTCCACAATACTAAGTCAAGCTGCTGAAGAACAACTTGCAAAATCTATTGGAACAATCTGCAGTCTTGGTTTCAGCCCTACAAGAGAACAAATTAAAGATCTTGTTCAGGAATATGTCCGCAACCATGAACTTAGAACACCCTTTAAAGATGGTCGCCCTGGGAAAAATTGGCTTCGAGCATTCATGGCTAGAAACAAATTATCAATGAAGAAAGCCAACATGATAAGTTCTGCCAGAAAGTCAGCCACTTCTAACCCATTCATCATTTTTGACTTTTATGATGTGTTGGACAACCTGGTAAAAGAAAAAAAGTTGAAAGCTTCGCAGATATGGAACTGTGACGAGAGTGGTTTCCCGAATAATCCGCAGAAGTGCAAAGTTGTTAGTGTCAGAGGAAAAACTGCTTACAAAGTTACATGTGGAGCAGGGAGAGAAAACACGGCAACCTTAGCTGTGTGCAATGCCGCCGAAAGAGTTCTCGATCCTTTAATTGTGTTTGCAGGTAAAAACTTGCAGTCAACTTGGCGAGGTGACAGAGCTCTTCCAGGCACATTCTATGGAATTTCACAAAGTGGCTGGATGACGACCAAAGTGTTTGCCGAATGGTTCGAGAAATTTACAGCCTTGGTCAAGGAGCGGCCTCTTCTGTTAATCTTCGACGGGCATTTAACGCATGTATCTATACGAGTGATATAGAAAGCTATCGACGAAGATGTAACCATTTTAAAGCTACCGCCACATGTCACAGATAAACTGCAACCATTGGATGTCACATGTTTTGGTCCACTTAAAAGAGCATGGGAAAAAACCTTCAATGCCTGGATAAACCAATGGGGTCCCAAGGAACCAATGAAAAAAGCAGCGTTTGTCAACCAACTGTGTGATATCTGGCACCAAGGCCTCTCTCCAGATAACGTCAAGGCTGGTTTCAAAGCAACTGGAATCTACCCGGTCGATTCAACAAAATTTCCAAAGGATCACCTAGACAAGCGACTGGTAAAACGATACGATCTATGGGTTTCGCTGGGTAAACCTAACGATCTTATGGATGAGATGGCACATTCCATTACAACTCCACAAAAAGTCCGTTCCTTACCTTCTAGATCTGAAGAAAAGAGTAGTGATAAAAACAAATAATCAGAATATGGAAACACAGCACCCGCCAGCACATCTAAAGACGGTAGCACCTCAATACCCGGACCTTCAACTAGTGCAGCTGGAACTAATGACGTACCTTCGACGCTTGATGGCAACGAATGTAATTGCCAAACTTGTAAACAGTTAGGACCTGCTCCCACGCCAGTTCCTGGAAAGCTGTGGGTTCCTGTGTGGAGTCTCCAAGAACCCAAATCGGTCACACCAGAATCGAACAAAAGCTTCGAGGAACTCGTATTGGATGAAATGAAAGGTCCAACAAATAAACCGGCAGTGAAAAGACGAAAAGTGGATTTGAAAGCAAAGGTCGTAACTGACGCTAGTTACCTAAAAGAACTACAACGTTTAGAAAAAGAGGCAGAGGACAAGCTGAACAAAAAGAAAACACAGCAGAGATCGTCAAAAGCCAAATCACGAATTAACTTTGATGACGATAGTGATGATTTTTCTGATGACGATCCTCTTGGTGAGATTCTCGTTCCATTGGATGATTCAGAAGATGAAGCATTTCCCGAGCCAATGGACGTATTGGTAAATAATGACGAGACGGCATTAAAAGAGCTCTGGAAAAGTCTGAGCCCTCCGGCATCTGAAGAGTCTATCGCTCAAAAGTGGTACGGTGTTATTTACGATGGAAAAAAGAAAAGTCATCTTTATGTCGGAAAGGCAACACGGCGTTTTCTTGATGATGTCGATGGCCCTGTAGAAGGTATTGAATTTGATTGCTTAAAACCACATGTTGGAACAGGTACAATTCTGCTGTCTGTTCCCGAACATTTGCAGCGCGATGTTGACATATTTCCTCTGCGTAACATTATTGACGGCCCACTTAAGGTCATTCCATTGAAAGGGGAAAGTGGGACGTCGCTGAATACCCACAATTAAAAGAAAAATTTGAAAGAGTGGTCAAACTTGACAGGAAGGCCCTTGCAGCAACCTTAGAATAATTTTAGAAAGTATGAACGCAATTTCTTGTAACTGGTAGGTTTTTATGAACGTTGCATGAATTGAAAGTTGCACCAGTTATGTACTACGTAACTCGTAATAAGTGCTTTATTTCACTGGCTTGGCCAGCCCGACAATTATGCCATGTTAATTTATTTTTAAATTGTTGCATTAGCCATTTTATTCACACACTGATTGTTTTCACGGTCTGTCACGAAAATATTTTCATATAATGATCGAATGTTGGGTTGGCTTTGCCATTGCTTCATTTAGAACACGACACTCATTCGCTCAGTACTCGTTTTATAAACACGTCGGCGTCTCATGCGTGTTGACACTTCGACGAAGTACTTGATATGTTGTCGCAAAATTAATACTTTTCTTCTCAGCAAAACGGCTTCAAAATTGTAGATGCAGGACTAGCATCTGCATATGCTTTTCAGTTCATTTATACAATGTACAAAATAACTTTAAATAAAGTTTATATCTAATATCAACAAGACGTGTGAATGTTATGATTAATTGTCTCGTACTACCAACTATCATCTGCGAAATGCCTCTGCTTCATGTAGTTAGATATTATAGATTTACGTATTCGGTATGGTAAAAACGCGAATAAAAAGTAAAGACTGTATTACTAAAGCAGTTGGTGTAAACAACTGTAAAATGAAATTTAAGTGGTAAATACCAATGCGTAATTTTTCACCGCCGTGCGCAATTTTTGCCCGATTTGGCGGGTAAAAATTATGCAAACATTTTTTGTTTACTTCCGACACTCAATAGCGCTAGCAATAAAATTTGCTATGCAGTGGCGGATCTAGCGTAAGTCAAAATAAATTACTACAGCTCATTCTAGGATATATTTACATTTTAAAATACCTTCAAAGCAACTTCATTGGTTAGATTTTATTCTTTTGAAATTCATAACCTATGACATTGTTATAAAGTTATTTTGAAATTAAAATTGAGCTGCTGTAATTTATTATGACTTACCCTGGATCCGCCACTGTTGCTATGTACCTCAAAGGCAATGAGGCAAGCTATCATTATAAATACATAGCTTTGAGAGAAGTGTATATTTTGCAAAGAAATCAAAAGTTTGCGGAAAATGCGTAATTTTTACCCTCTTTGACTATACTGGTAAAGTAGTTCTTAAAGGGATTTTGCCTGCTCCATTTTACAACCACTTTTTAGTGCTTAGCATAGCAAGTTCAATCCTTGCATGCCCTGCATTGGCTAAAATCTATTTACCGTATGCTTCTGAATTGATGAAATATTTTGTAGTAAAGGCTGGAGAGCTATATGGAAGTGAGTTCCTTGTGTACAATGTACATAGTCTTATTCACCTTGTAGACGACGTTGCACAATATGGTTCCTTGGACCAGTTTAGTAGTTTTCCTTTTGAGAACTATCTACAAAAATTGAAGAAGTTTGTGCGTTCAGGAAAAAGCCCTCTAGCACAAATCGTCAAGCGACTTAGCGAATCACAAGGTCATATTTTCGAGATTGATGACAGCAATGTGATCAGTATAAAACCTCCTAATAATGGCTACATCCTTGAGAATTCTGTTGTTGTATGGTCACAGCAGAAGTAGTAGATTCCCAATGCAAGGAAAAAATGTTTTCTTGTAGGGTTTATGATTGGTCAGATCCAAGGTTTGTTGATCCATGTGACTCACGCATAATAGGAGTCCACAGCGTCAGCAATCGAAATTCTCGAATGAAGTTGCTTCCAGTTTGAAAAAACGTGCACTTGTCTTTCCACTTGAAACAAGTTCTTTTCTTTTTCTAACTATATTACATCAATGTTGATATCGATTCTTGTAATTGTAACTCATTCACAATAGCATTTCATTCTAACTGAAAATTGTCTTTGTTAGAAACCCTTTTTGTGCTACATGCGTTATATTGTAGTTGTTTAATGTTCGTTATTGCTTTTCTCTGTCTCGTATTTTGCTGTTGTGGTCGTTGGACTCTTCTATGTATGGTTGTCAATATAATTGTAATTTTACGGTGTTGCTTGTAATTACCTGCTGTAAATGGATGTGCTTGGTGTATGCCTAATGCTTTGATCAGGTATAAATATCATGCATTACATATGATTTGTTTTTTACTTTTCTGTACATGCTAACGTCTTAATTTTTTATTGTTATTAAGATGACAAAGTTTGCAGTTGTTGAATTCGTTGACGAGAAAGCAGTTGATGTTGTTCCAGAAACATGGATTGAAAAACGAGACGGAGTAATTGACTATTAAATGCTATTCTTTAATTATTCTTTGATATATCTTGTTTGCATGTCATTAATGATATTTAATGTCTTCTTTAGGTGTACTATAGTTATTATCCTAGAAGTAATGTTGCTACACATGTACGAAGAAAAGAAATGCCTGACAAGGAATGCTGGGCTTCTTATGAAATAAGATTATTATCAAAAACAGGTGAAAAAGAACACATTATGACAATTAAGTTCATTCTTAGTAGTGTTTTTCCTTGCAATTCGTGACCTGACCAGCTAAGCGTAACCTAACCATTCAATTCTTCATTTCTGTTCAAATATTATCGTGTTTAATTTCTCATAATTTTTTATGTTACTCTAGATTTGTATGAAAAAGCTATAAAGAAGGCCAAAAAAGCTGAGGAGACTTCGAATGTTGACTCTTCAGATTCTGATTGTGGGAGGGGGAAAAGGAACAGGAAATCAAAGACTACAATGAAAGTGAAGGTTTGCATATGATTTATAGATACCCAAAACTATCGCTCAAAAGAGTTCATGAATGCTCAGTTCTTTGGACTTCATGCTTTCCTTAAGGATCCTTAACATTGCATGGATTTATTTAATTTACTCAGTTTTAATTATACATGTGTGCATAACATAATAATATAATAGTTTAACTAACAGTCTGGTGCATGCTCGATTATTTATTTAAACCTTTCCTACTCCAAAAAGACATACAGTATTTTGCTGGCTTAAGGAAGATTTTTACTGTAAACGTTTTTGAGAACCCTGTAGTCACTATCTGGCGTGTGACAATAACGTCAAAGATGCATAACGTCAAATTGGGCTAACACCTAATAGATGATGGTGAGTGTGAAGAAGATGATTATATTGTACTGCCAAGGAAAAAATCGAACACAACGAAACATTTCTGAGATGTTGAAAACATTAATCCAAGAAAGCCGCCATCAAAGAAAGCCAGGACATCAAGCTGTAGGACGATTTTCCTTCCTAAGCCACCACAGTTTTACGAAAAATCGGCGTCCAGTCAAGCTGCAAAGTCTACTCCACGACCACGTAGTATGTATACTTACTGCAATCTTTAAATAATCGGGTGTTTCTGTTGAAAAAAAATCAGTTTATCGCTCAAGCATTACAATAGACAAAACATCAGCGGATCTTTTACAATGCTGCAACTTGTAATCAAATTATAGGTACTGAAAGTACACAGATCCTAACACAGCTGACAAATTTAAATAGCCAGAGTGATGCTGTTGGAATTGCTAATTTAAGAAGGCCTTTGTTAGACAAATCTAATAGAACAGGTAACAGTAAGACTTTAACTCTCACTAAATCTTCAGTAATTAGTTGCCCGTTTCATACATTTTCTATCCTTATACAAAGGACACATAAAATACACGGTAACTGTTTAATTTCTGTAGTACAATTAACCAGCCAACCGATTTCTGATTATGAAGTCGTGGAGTTGCCTAAAACAAAAGAGTACGGAAGTGCAGAACTTGTTGAGGATTCATTGCGCCTCCTTGATGATGGATGTGATGACATACTCGATATATCTAATGAAAACGTCACAGGTATTGTATTCAGAAAAAGGCGGAGCATTTTATTTTGATGCTTTTTAGTTTTCGATGGAAAGAAAAAATGGTGGTGAGTGTTGACATAAGAAACTAGAACTGATTTCCTTTCTTTGCATTTATAGACCCATTTCTTCACTCACTGGAAAGTAATGCACCATTTTCAGATCTGATACAAGATCTTGGTACAGCTTCTGAATTAGGTGAGTTCCATGGAGTAAAATATTCATGTACTGGTTTTCATTGTAGTCTACCTTATGACCAATTAAGGCAAAAGGAGGCAAAAACTATGTTTGCAACATTCCAACAGAGAAAAATTATGAAACAGTCTTTATGTTAATATTTCTTAGGTAGCTCAAGTTCTCTTGGTTCCAATCATCAAAGTAAGTAATCTGTGTAAATGTGCTCGTTGCTTTTCTTTACAAATTGATGTCAATAGTTTATTAACTATCTTACTAATAGTTTATTGACTAACTATTCATGTGTTTAATACATTTTTAGTGTTCCAAAATTGTGTTTTAATGAAACTGGAGTCGATATTAGAAAACCAAAAGGAGATCCTAACGTATTTACGCCAACAACGTGCGTTCAGCGGAAATCCAGGTGCAGAAGAAATTGTGGAAGAAATCATACCAAAGCCATTCGAGACAGCGGAAGAAATGGAGGAATTAAACAAAAAATGTGAACAGTCGACCTTCAACGCAGCTTTGGTAATTTTTATCGCCTTTTGTCACTTGTAGTGTATCAATGACAGTAGTTTTGATTTACTTTACTTATGTAATTATTCTGATTTGCCATGATTTTGATTCATAGGTTTGTTATCTAACTACCCAGTGCGGACACAGTTGTGGCGACACTGTTCGCCGAATAATGGGAAAACTCAGTTCGAACAAATTATGGTCGTTGTTCAGCTTGAAAGGACGAAAAGGAAAGAAGGCCTTTAAATCCCTTCAAATATATGTCATCGCAAGTGAGTTGTTAGTTGATCTCTAATTATCTAGAAGGTACTATCACAAGGACAGGTGTAAACATGTAAACACAATTTTTAGTAATCAAAACATGATTTTAAAACACTCTATTTTCAGAATTGCATTTGTATTACTATTGCTGAAGCGATCAGAAAGGTTTCTTTCATTTCCTGAAACGATGAAGAAAAGGGCCCTCGAGGGAAGGGCCCTTGTGAAATTAGTAGTACTTATAATAGACTGGTATCAATGGTTGGCGTTCATTCTGGCCAAAATAAGTCAAACTTGGCAGATATTAACCCTTCATATGTGTTGTTTCATGTGTTACGTAGCTACTTGAGGTTATATGAAAAATAATTGCAACTGATAAATTTCTTTTTTAGAGGCGTGTACGAAGTGTCATCCGAAGATAACGGAATTACAGATTGAAGAAAACATCGCAGACACTCTGAAACATGCTCCTGGCAAGCCTGGTGGTTCAAGATACCAGGTACTTTTCTATAAGTCGTATTAAATATCTTAAAATAATCAATGTGACCTACTTTTTAAGACAGAAACGTTGCCTAATGAACTTGTACTTCAACATATTCCTCGATAAATAGCGAGTAGCAAAACAATCAAAAATTGATGAAATAACAATGACTATTTTATGCTTTGTCCCTAGTTCTACAAAAACAATTAGATTACTCGCTTTCGATTTATATGAGGTAACAGTTAGTTCACAGAAATATCGAAAATGCAAACTAATTGCTAATTAGTAACCTTATAAGTACAAAGAGTTAAGCTTATGAAAGCAATGCTAGTCATGTAAACTCGACTTGGAGAAATAGCTTACAATAAATTGCTGGTTAACGATTAGTCGCCGAAAGTGAGGATGATTACATGCCTATGTTCACTGAGCCGAAGGCGAAATGAATGTAGACTTTAAATTACCTCGCCTTCAGCGACTAATTGTTTTAATATAAATTTCCAGGTGCATGGTTACAAATAACAATCAACACAACTTTATCAAAATTCTCTTCAAATTTATTACTATATACAAAAAAGAACCAAAAGGAAAAAGCTATAGTCACTGACCAGTGACTATCACTTCAGAGACAGTGAATCTTGGCCAATCAGAATGCAGGAAAATCAATAGTCACCTGGAAATTTATACTAAAAAGATTTAGCATGCTTGTTTTTACCATGTTAGTGACAGTTGTATGTCTGATAAGACCATATGCATGAGCTAAATTATTTTGAATGCAGGCATCGATTTCTTAATTGTGTTTAAACGCTCGCCACATTGTTAAGAATCATGTCTTCGAGATGTACAGGTATAGGTGTTTCTGAATGCTTTAGTTTAAGGCATTAGCTGACAATGCATATTATTTTTTCTAGAACTCTTCATGAGAACTGGTGTCTGGTGAAAGTGATCTGGCTTTATGATATAGAACAATGCTGATTGCATGCCTGCTAATGCAGATCCAAATTATAAATATTAATTGTCCCAGAGTGTGCTTATTGATTAAAGCCTTCAACTAAAATAAACATGATTGAGTTTTGTGTGAATTATCTTGCAGTATGTGCTTAATTTACACCCGGCTGAGCGAGTTGAAAAGCTGTAAGATTGACGTACAAGGCTTGCGCTCGTCGGTTTCATTATATGCAGTTTTCAACTCGCTTAGTCGGGTTAACTCTCCTCAACATAATAAACATGCACCTTAGCCAAGTCACTCATAGTTGAGTTTGCTCCTTCGAAAATCATGTAAATTACTGTTTTAGATTGTAAGACGACACAAAGCCGCAAAAATCAATGTTTATTGTCTTTATAGTATATTGTCTTTTAGGCGCATGTTTCTGACCCTGAATTTTCTACACGTGAACACTCAACATTTGGAAGAGATATCGGCCATATATGAGCATGCCTAACATATACAAAGAGAATTTTTTTACAACATTGTAGCAACGTTGCCCAATGACCTGCTCTAGACGAGCATCGCTGAACATTGCTGCGACGTTGTGTGAACGTCGTCCTGACGTAAACTACGACGTCGTCAGGATGTTTTCTGCTGTCTACAAAATTACGTTGTCGCGACGTCATTTGAGACGTTTAGAGGACGTAACGGCGACGTTCGCTCGACGTCGTTGGAACGTAAATATGTTTGCTGGGTACTGATAATGATGAAGAGGACACAGTTTACAATCAAACATCAGAAATGAGTAGTTTTATGCCTGTCAATGAGCAACAGCAACAGGAATTAGAGGCAATGAAAGATAAATTGTGCCCAACAGAACCAGTGAACTGGCCCACTGTTAACAATCAGCCTATCAATGAATATCAGATACCTTTCCTACATTAGCATTTCCTGCATTATTTCCTGATGGTAAAGGGGAACCAACAAATCCATCACTTTTAAGTGAGATTCCAAGGTGAAAGAGTCAAGCATCTCATTAAATTTGCAGAAAAGGTTTGGAAAATGGGTTTGCAGATTTTTTAACCACCCTAGATTTTCTTATTGGACTTTCAACATGATTCAAAGAAAAAGAACCTTGCAACAAAGTGGTATTTTTCTTAAGCAAATCCTGGTGAAGCTCACATAACAGTTGATGAACTATGTGCAATGGCTGCCTCTAACAACAGCAATGCTTTTATTTCAAAGATATCTAGATGTGTTGCAAATGTTGCTGGTTCAAATGCTTACTGGTACAAGGTGAGAGAAGATCTAAAAGCCATTGCACATTTTCATCTGCTGACATGCATTGGCCTGACTTGCATGCACTATTTGGTAATGAAAATGATAATAGTGAAGAAAGGCGACAGGCTGTAATAAATAATCCACACATTGTCGATTGGTATTTTACCCGATGGCTGGAAAATTTCACCAAATACTGGTTGTATAAAACACTAGATGCCAAATGGCACTGGTACAGATTTGAATACCAAGCTAGGGGAAGCATCCATTGCCATGGCACTGCTAAACTGAACGATGACCCTGGTTTGTGTGATCTAACTAAGACAGCACTGAAAGGCTTCTTAGCTCAAAAATACAAAGATGAGCATAAAGATAAAAATAGACCTGAACTAAACCAAGATATTATTTCTGGTAACAAAGCTGCCCAAATAGCATGTCAGTACATCGACTGGTTGCTTTCTACTGTTAACCCAAATTCGCCAGATGATGGTGTGTGGGTAAGACCTAACTGCCATCCATCTCAAAGGCACTATCAGGACATTCCACAATGCGATATGCATGATGATTATTGTGATCTGTTAAACATTGTTCAGCACCATACTCACTGTAGTACAAGCTATTGCTTAAGAAAGAAGAATGCTGATTCTGAACTAAAATGTCGATTCAACTTTCCTAAGGATATCTGCTCTAAGACAAGATTAGAGTTTGAACAAATTCATACTGTGATGAACCCCAGTATAGAACAAAAATTGTCACTAAGAGAAATGACTCCCGACTTAATAACAATCAGCAGCTGCAATTACAGGGTTGGAGAGCTAATTGTGACATTCAAGTTGTCATTCACCACTATGCATGTGTAGAATATCTTACAACACGCCTGTCATTTTTGCACGCGAAATTGCAGATTCAGAATGAGCCGATTTTTTTCGCAACCGTGCGGCAATTTCTGGAGCTTGGTAACAAATTTAAGATTTAGAAAATTCCTCAATTTCATCGAGTCAATCCTCGTGCGCGTTTTCCCGGAGGGCTATCTGATGGTAATAGGGAGAAAGAGGGTTTCTCGAGGATTAAAATGATATCTATATTGCCATGGTTACGTGCATCGTCTTTCAACTGCAAGGCTTCTTGTTGGAGGCATTTCGCGCAACGGCGACTTTTAGAACGATGTTGTGAAAATGCAACAACTTCGGCTTGTATAGCTTCCTTCGTTCGTTCTTCTTTTCATTTAGTTTTTGGTTTGCAGACAAGTCAAGACATCTAATAAAGTTTGTATGTTTTTTGTTTTTGAAAAAATCTGATGTAAGCAAAGAAATCGTGCATTTCGCAAAGGTGGTAAATGAGAGATTCGATGTTTACGAATATAATGCAAGAAAAGTTTCAGTGCGCAGTGTTGAAGAGAAGGGCCAAAAAGCAAAGAGCACTACTCCAAAACTTGATTGATTAGATGATAAGGTAAGGAACGTATCACAGATGTTGTATTTCTTATGACCACGTCCCTGATTTATGGTATTTGTGCACTGATTCCATGTATATTTTCCCATCTCTCACCACAGAAGTTAATTCTAGCTTATTTTTGAGATTTATGCGCACAGGTTAAGCCCTTATGTTTTCTTTAAGACTTGAGCCGCCCTAATATATGAACTATATTCACTTAACCTATACTTGAACTATAAACATTGCACTTTCAATGGTGTGAGAAAAATCAATTGTTATTTAAAAAAACCTGCCAAGCTGAAATTAATATGAAAACTCAGCAGGCAAAACATAAATGCATGTAGTATATGAATATGTTTGCTCAGCTAGCTGCTTGCAATTTACAGAGCTTCAACATTTTATACCGGTCACGATACTCACTTACTAGCCAAACTATAAATAGTTCATACCCCAACCCATGACAATGGATTTATTGAGAATTAGTGTTTGCTTTTGCCTGGGAGAAACTGGTACTTGATGGCTGTTGCACAAAATAGTATTTGTTGATTATGAATACTATAGGCTAATATACACCTATATAAATAGTCGATATAGCGTACTTGTTTAGGTGGTCATATATACCTTATGACTTAGTATAAGAGTCATTTGATTTTAACCTTGTCTGCACCACAGCATATTCATGTTTCCTATGCAATCAATTAATAAAAATCATGAATTACACTGATATAGCTAAGCTGTTACCTTGGCAACTAAAATTCATGGTTGTAAGAGAGATTGTCATTAAGTACTCTATCTAGGTATTTCATACTGTATACAGTCTGGTATTAGTGATGCAGACATTCAGTGAGATCTTCAAATTCAATCTTTGATTTCTATATTTCATAAATATTGATAGGACTATCAGTATAATTATCTCGCCTTCATGCAATCTTTGGTGGGTAGCTGTACCTACTTCAAAAACAGGATGGGTTGTATCGATCAGTTTGTCATACTGCTATATCAAGTATATGCTATAATATTTATGATCAGACCAAACTAACATTGTCAATGTGTTTTTAGATGATGCTCACCTGGCCATAAGTGCTGGCAAAACCAGTCTTTGGGGGAAGCTTTCTTTGCTCTTGACCCAAGCAGCTGAGCTTGACAGAGTTTGACAGTGCAGTAATATACCTAGCCCTTTATTTTAGGTTCAGTAAAAAACAACTGGGTGAATTATGCCATGAAGGTCAAGGTCATGCACATTGGGTTAATGAGCCTGATGCATTTGTCAGTTTATGCCACTACACAGTGTTCAATACAATCAGATCTAACTGCCATTTCAGTCTGTTCTGCAAAAATATCAACCTGTTCTGAGTTGATGAAAGCATAATTGAAAAATGTTGTGCTGCGGGCCCACATTGTTCAAGACTGTTGAGCCAACAATGCTGAACTATACTGTTGAACTATGTGAGCAGACCAAAATTGTTCAATCCTATTTTAATTAAACCTGAACAGAGAAATATTTTTTTGCCATCTGACTACTTGTCAATGAACATACCTTGCCAAATAAAATTGGAACCCTAATGGGTGTACCCAACCTGCTTTCACTATTTTATAATTACACGTAATGATAGACACTCGGTCTTATCTGACAATGGAGGGGTATTGATACACATGAACAATTTAAACCATTAATAGCTTAAACCAAGCAAACTATTACAAAAAGACACTGTATTCACCATCTTTTAATAAAAAAATTGACATTCATGGTGTAAATTACAATAATAAAGCAATAAAGAAATTCTACATACAATTCTGCCAGCTGACACTGTTGAATTTCATTCTGTCATACAATATCAGAATAGCTGACTAATTTTACGAAAGTTTAGAATGTATTTGAAATTATAAGGACCTACATTATGCACAAGTCAGTGTAAACCCCTACTTGCCCCACCTCAGGCCTTTACTGGGGATTAATAAGGAACTTAATTATGTTTTGTTGTCTTTACCTGCAATATATGTATTGTGAAGCATTAAAAAAATTACCTTTTATTGGAGGATTAGATTATCAGAATATGAAGAGATATATACCAGAATATCTGATTAATTTTATCAAAGTTTAGAATGTATGGGGAATGAACTGAAACTAAATTATGCACCAGTCTAATCAAATGATACCAAATCCCCATAATACTCCTGAGGTAAGGAGTGGAGGGGTTTACATTAACTCATGTATTACACAATAACTTTGTTCTCAACATTTGTTGCAACAAACAGCAATAAGGAAAAACTGGTTTACATAGCCTACCACTCATTGTTTGAAAGCCTTTCACTTTTGGCAAGTCTAATTCAAGTTATAATAATATATAAACAAAGTACCAAACTAATTTTGGCAGAGCATCAGCCATCAATTGTTGTTTGAACAAAGTGTTGAGAAAAACATATTGAGAATGTCTTTCTGTAAATATTTATTTTTAGAATCCTTGTGGTTCATTGTACCTTTGTACAAGAACCGGAATTAATAGAGCTTGAGGTTTCAACTAAAGGCAAATATTGTCTACAAGGCTACAAATTCAAATGTACTGATGAACTCACGAACATGTCATTTCAGTTTGGTTTTATGCCTTGAAGCATGATTCAAGCATCATCACTTAGATAGAACTCATATTTCTTGTTGTCACTTCCTAACTTGTAAACGAAATTTCTCATTTGTATACGGTAACATGACAAGCAGGATTTGCCAAAAATTTTGAAACATTTACTGCAACTACTGTCCAGCAATTCAGCTCATACCAGTTTACAATTGGTCCATTCTTTACAGAAGATTTACAGAAGAATACGCAGCGTAGCAGATGGTCTGACTGTGGTTCTTGCACAATAATTCCCCAGGAACTTCAATTCCTTTTGTTTTTCATCACTTTTGCCATAGTTTTGCTTTTTGTTGTCTATTACTGTCATTCGAGATTAGGCTCACAAACAAACTTAAGAAAGATTTGTTCGCCATTTTGAATTAGTACGGTTTAGTACTTCGTGTAAGCTTACGTTATTGGATATTTTTCGTGGAATAACCGCTGAATTAACGTACAGGCGAAAATGCAATTTCGCGTGCAAAAACGCCAGGTGTGCAAAGTATGCTGCTAAAGGTGAGCCTAGGACACCTATGATGAAAGCAGCATTTAGCACAGTTGTGAAAAATTGTCCTAGCAATAGTAATCCTCACAAAGCTATAAAAAAAGTAATAATGAAGACACTTGGTGAAAGAGATTATGCTGCTCAAGAAACAATGCACCACTTACTCTCACAGAGGTTTACAGCTCTAGCTTCAATTTAATACCAGTTAGCTTAAATGGGTCTCGTAGAATTCATATTAACTCCCCAACTGAAGATGGCAAAGTTTGTTCTTCTAATTCCCTTCTTGATGTCTATGCTAATCGGAAACATTATGATAGCCCAATGGATACAGCTAAATTAAATTTTGTCCAGTTTGCAACACAGTTTAAGGTTGTAAACAAAAAACTTGTCACACTTCCAGATAATGTTGTTCCAAGAATTTTTCCTACATACTCTTCTATTCCAAGAGCTTCAAACTTCCCTCAGTATTGTAAATATCAACTTTTAAGACACAAACCTTGGAAAAAAACACAAGAAAATGCTTGGGATAATGAAGAGACATCAGACGAAAACATGATAAACAAATGGAAACAGTTCCTACGAACACTATATGCTGAGGCAAATGTCCCAGAATGGTTTGACAAACTTCAATCTGTTATTCATAGTCAACACGAAACCGAAGATCAGCATGTTGATACACATCCTGAAGACACTCGTGAAGAATGGATGGTTATATCTGACCTACATGTACCATTTATTGATTCTTCACAAACAAATTCTGAGTTGTCTGGTGGTTGGGACAATGATAGATGTCATTATTCTGAACAGCAGATTGGTGAAATGCCAGCATGGATAAAGAACATGAGGGAACAGAGTAATCAGGCCTCACATGAACAATATGAAGGTATACCTGTAGACCCTGGTACATTCAGTGAAATGCAACGACTTGCATACAATATTGTACAGACTCACTTTCAAGACATGTCTTCAAGCAAAGATCCACTTGCTTTCATCAATGGAGTGGCAGGTACTGGTAAGAGCTATTTAATAAATGGTACCGTATGCTTTTGCATGACAAATGTGCTGTAACCGTAACAACTGGTAAAGCTGCCTTTAATATAAATGGCATAACAATTAATTCACTTTTAAAGTTACCAGTGGGATCAAGAGGGCATAAAGATCTTACAGGTTAGAGTTTGATAAGATTACAAGAATCACTAAAAGGCATTGACTATATTATAATTGACGAGTATTCCATGCTTGGCCAAATAAACTTTGGCTGGATAGACAAGCGCTGTAAACAAGCCTCTGGTTTTCTTGACAAACTTCTTGGCAATAAATCTCTTATTTTGTGTGGTGATCCAGCTCAGCTTCCACCTGTAGAAGATAAACCACTCTATCATTCCATACCCACCAACAGTATTGGTGAACAAGGACATCTCACATATGCTATGTTTGATAAAGTAGTAAAGCTCCATGTTAACCAGCTTGTCCAAGGTAATAATCCTGAACAGATACAATTTCGAAACTTGCTTTTGAGGCTGAGAAATGGAGAATCAAAAGTAGATGACTGGAAACTGCTGTTGCCTCAACAACCTACAAATGTTGACAATTTGGAAGAATTTAATGATGCAACTAGATTGTTCTACAGTAATGAACAACTCACTAAGCTAAAACAACCAGTGGCTCAAGTCAATGCTGAACATTCGTCTTCTGCAGCCAAGAATGTCATCCCTGGTGATTTTTGTGGTCTACAACCATTACTGTTTTTAGCTAAAGGTGCTAAAATAATGCTTACAATGAATTTATGGCCAGCTGTCAGTCTTTGCAATGGTGCAACTGGAACAATTGTACATTCTATATATCATAATAATCAACATCCCCCTGATATGCCAATAGCAGTTGCTGTTAAATTTGACAATTACACAGGTCCATCTATCAGTCAGACCCTTCCATCTTGTGTACCAATAATCCCAATCACTGCTTCAACTCAATTATCAAATGGTTTCCATGAAAGACAACAGCTTCCTCTTAGACTAGCATGGGCAATAACAATCCACAAAAGTCAGGGAGTTACCTTGCCTAAAGCATGGATAAATATTGGGAAGTGAGAAAGAACTCTGGGAGTCTCATATGTCGCCCTTAGCAGGGTGAAAACATTGTCATCATGCATTATTGAACAAATGACCTACGAGCGCTTAACTAGTTTGAAATCTTCTACCACATTGGAGTATCGACTGAGTGAAGAAGAAAGACTTGATCAAATGGCACAAACAACTTACAATACACATTACCAAACTAATGACTATCATTAATACTGCATCAAAACAAAACATACAGTAGTGATTCAACCAAAGTATTTTGCATGGTTTAATCAACAACTGGGGCAATGAATATACCTCCCAAATAACTATAATAAGGGGAATGTCTATAGTAGAATTGTTGTCATTTTAGGTTAGTATAGTATTTGCATGTATTTAACTGTTGCTAGTAAATTCGTTTACATATTTGTGTTTATAGTATATATTATTTATGAGCTTTTGGCTTCTTTTTTAGTCATCATGAACAACAGCCAGGATAACAGTCAGATTAACACTGAAGGTAACTATTCTTTACCCAAGTATTATCCATTTAAAACATGGGTTAACATAACACATATTTTGGTTGTCTCTGAGATGGAAAATAAATCTGTGACAACAACCCCTTGATGGGTTGTTTTAACCAATATGTTGTTACAGTGTTGTCCATAAAATAATTAGTTTTGGACTTCCCACACAACTAAACTTAATAACTAATTCAAAACTCACCTAATGATATTGAAGGCGCATGATCCCCAACAATGCACTGCGTGCATTTGTTTACGTTTTTCAATTACTACTGGTCATGGCTTTATGGGATACCCAAAAAGGTCGAAATATCAAGAGAGCATTGGGACCGAGTTGCCCCTGTGTTTTGTGTATTTTTCACTCACTGGGACTGTATCTACTTCACCAAATTTAGCTAAAGCGCGAGCCCGAAGGGCGAGTAATGATTGTCGTGCTACACGCTCCCTCTTTGACTAAATTTGGTGAAGTAGATACAGTTCCAGTGAGTGAGAAATGTGACAACCCAAGAATGACTTGATATTGATAGTTATTATGTGTATGGGAATACACAAAACACAGGTTAGGGCAACTCGGTCCCATTGCTCTCTCGACATTTTGACCTTTAGGGTATCCTATAAAGCCATGACCCTTTTGTCAATAGTTGCCGCGGCTGCCTTTGGCAGTTCACTGGGCCTATCATGTAAACAAACGCATGCATTGTATTGTGGTCGATCATGCCCTTTAATATAGGTCAGTTTTCCAATCATGTTTTACAATCAATGTGCCTGCATATTTAATTGTGAAACTGATCTATTCACCTAGTGATGTAGCATTTTTAAGACAATTCATAATTTTGTATTCCTTTCCTGTAAACTGTACCCTTCTATTTTTGCATTTTAACAGAACCTCCGCCAGCTGATGAGATTACACAATGTTACAGACACAATGTCTCGCCTGTTAAAAAAGCCTTAAACAACGAAAAACCGTACTTCAACTTCGTTGTTCAATGCGAGGATAAACCAAGAAGGGTTGTATGCTTCTCACCAGAAAGGAGGTCGGAAGTACACACAATTGCGCAAACGAAAAGTCCTGTGAAGATTGAAGACATAAAGCCGGCAGCAAGCTACAAGCAAGATGACGACCTAACCCTTAAAAAGTTTTCAAAGATAAATGCACTTGACAAGATCCACTTTGAAATTTCCAATTGCCTCTCACAGACTGTTGATGCCATCATGCCATCCCTTCCAAAACTGGCAAAAGAGCAACTTATCACAGTGAAAGCACTAGTATTCCAAATAAGTGGTGTGAAACGCATCAATTCAGATATAAAGGGTACTTTGCACAAACACGAAGTTGTCATTAGAGATCCAACATCGTCAGCCAAGCTCTCACTATGGGAAAACTATGTAGGCTGTTTAAACATCAACCAAACGTATGAATTCAAAAATGTAAGAGTAAAAGGATATGGGATGGATCGCTACTTAAACACACCAATGAAAGAAACATTCCTATATACACCATGCACAGCCTTTGAGCAGGCTCTTGCCACTGTTGACAGTGACTTGATGGAATCTGCTATATCAAGAATGATAGAAGGCTGGATAATAGGTGTTCAGAAGTCAACTAGGAGTCTTGCATGCATTGCCTGCCAGAAGAATTTCGTAGTCAACCCTGATAATATTTTGGCAGTTTGCTCTTCCTGCAACTTGAAAGAAACACAATCGTGTTGTTGTGAAACCCAGCCATGAAGCAACCAAACCATCATCCCTAGGAATGTCTCACAGCATTCTCAAAGATGTTATGGAATCAATCTCTGCAGAAATCGTTCTCACAACTGCATCAGAGGACGACATAGTCATTACTTTGCTATCCACCAAGAAAGTATTCAAATTTACATTTGATAGTAGATATCAAATCACTGACATTCAACCTTGACGGCTTCC
The DNA here is from genome assembly GCA_963855995.1 of Muricea muricata. Lineage (NCBI taxonomy): Eukaryota > Metazoa > Cnidaria > Anthozoa > Malacalcyonacea > Plexauridae > Muricea > Muricea muricata. The sequence continues at coordinate 48,869,357 of OY979716.1, read as the reverse complement.
CTACACATGCAAGAAGTGTGGCCAGCCCCGAAACAAAGAGACTGGACATTCCCAGTATTTTGAACAAACATATTGCCCGAATGAAGAGGGTCAAATTCCCAAAGCCGAGTGGCTGAAACTTAAGGCTGAGAAGAGGAAAGCCGAGATTAAAAATTTGTACATAGGTGTAAATAATTGTACATATTAACGGGTGTAAAATTGTAAATATGCAAGAGGGACTGTAAAAAACTGAAAATTATCGAATATTCTTCAAAAAAAACATACCACTCTTTCACAAACATATGATATATCACCCTTCTGTATTTTCCAGACTGAAAGATCCCATAAATTTTTGATATACTCTGAGAAATGTCTAAAAGAACAAAAATTTCACTCCCTTGTAAATCCACCATCTTGAATTTTCCTAATGTTCCAAAACACTCGATCCAAGCCCCAAAACGATGACAGAGCATCCCAAAATCCCAATGTTGCAGAAAAGAATAGGCTACAAATAGCGCTAAAACTGGCGCAAAAACTGCCACGCAATCTTCGAGTCGCGTTGCCCCCGCAGACGAAAAATGTAAACATGGATGTATACATGAGAGCTTACTGTAGATGGGGGGAAATTTGAAAAGCGAAGATACAAATTGTGCAATTTCTCAAACATAGATGGCGAATCTGAAAAGAAACAAAACAGTTTAATACTCAATCCGTGGTAATTGGCCAATTTGAATAACATAGCGATGGCAAATTCACGATCCATGAATGGAGTATAATTTGTTCCAAATGAAAACACAACAGGCAAGTTGTTTGTTTTGTTTTTTTATTTGTCTTTTGCTTTGGGCGGGTTGATGACCTTTCTGGCCGCCAACCACGCTTCCTTATTTGGGTATTGCTGCCCTTCCACAGCAGGACAAAAGGTGTCAAGGCAATTTTGGCCGATGTGTTGGCTGTGGCCAAAGTCTTTCGTTTTTGGTTTCTTACAGTGGCCACACACGTTAAATACAGTAGTTCGGTTGTACGTTCTTTTGTCATTGTCTTGTAATGTTCTTTTATGTTTGTTGTATCATATCTTTGGCATGGCAATTGTAATTGGGCTGATGTATATGGTTGGGTGGTCGGTGAGTGGGGTACTGGTTGTTGAGGGAGTGGTTGTGGTGTGGGGATAGGGAATGTATGTGGGGATGGTAGTGTTGGTTGGGGTTTGGGAAGAAGGGGCCTGGCTGGCAGCAGTGGTTGGGGAGCTGTTTTAGGAGGAGATGGGGGGATTGCCTGGGAGAGAATCCTCTTTTCCAGATTTTTCTGATGATCATTCCACCTTGATTGGAAAGGTGGACAGTAGAATTGTTTAATTTTTTCGTTTTTGTTTCCATGATATTTAATACTAAAATATTAGATCATACCATTCTAGCACAGTTGTTTGATTCAGCTCATAAAGCTGTAGGTTGGTTTGGGCGATTACTGCTTCACTGAGTGTTACCAGCTCCCTTATACAATGATATGCATCCAGAATCAGGCGCCATCTTGATATGGTTTTTCCATTCTGCTTCTGGGGGCCGTTGAATGCACTTTGCAATTTCTTGCAAAGGAACTCAACAAGGGAGCTGGCTTTGACATCTGTCGCTGGGCCCGAATTCCCAGCTACCATGGCTCTGAAAGTCACAAGAATATCAATCACTGTTTTTATATAAACTGCTTAAAATGACCAGTTTATCTATTGTCTTGGCCATGATTTACCTTCTCAAACTGACAATTCTAGGTGTAACTGTCTGGGTTCTACTTGCAGTCTTTTTCTGCATGAATCGTCCAGTATGAGAAGATTCTGGCTTATATCTTCGGGGATTATCCACCTTGCCCCTCTGTGCTTCTGGAAGCTTATTCCACAAGCTGATGATGTTTTTTCAGCTTGTGGACTAAGCACAGAAACACTTCGCAGATTAAACAAGGCTTCAGCCAAGTCCTCAATTTGCTGCCAACCCATCACACCTGACGGACCAATGGTCTCGATCTAAAAAGAGTAAGCGTTTGCTTATTCTCACTATTCGTAGTGTGCTAATAGTTTTTTTCGGTCTTGACATATATGTTTCTCTTTTTGTTTAGAAATCTAACTTACCGTTTCATCAGTGGTGAGGTCATCGGCAGCTGCTGTTTCTTCTGGTTCTGGTATAATGGTTTCATGACTTTCATCAAGTGCAACTTGCACATCCTGATTACCCGTGTCTGGAAGGGGTTCTGGAAAAATGAAGAGAGGTCGAATAGGTAACTAAAGCATGTAACTTTGTATTAGTAACAAAACCTACTTGAGGCCATTGGGATGGTTAAGTCACTTTAAAACTCATCATCTTCAAACCCTTCATCCAGACTGTCCATGCTTTCATTCTCAACAAGGATGTCATCTGGCGTATCCGGGTCGAAGGGAGTTGTTAACCATATTTTCCCTGTTTGCGAGTACAGGTACTCCATGCCAATCTTTTTGCCTGTTGAAAAAATTGAATGACATTTTTATTGCATGTAAAAGAATGTAGGTTTGGGATTAGAGGTGGGGGTCAGGGGGTCCACATGTCCTACTTGTGTATGCACGAGGAACCTGGTAGTTTGGCAGCAATGGTTCACCATACACACGCTTGGTCAATCGGTTGACTTCATGCTTGAGTGCACTGTTATATGTGCGTTCAGCTGATGGTTGACCATCTATTGCTTGCAGTTCCCTGTCCTGGTTCCACCTCACCATACCTTCCAGCAGATACGCCTGGAATGTCACATACATCACTTGCTGTTGACCCTGGAATAAATCTTGCAATCTGCAAGTGGAATGACTCGAGCGATGTAGAACCCCTTGCACATCTGTAGACGGGTAATTTGAAGTTGTCTTTTCTCATATAACCTGTGCATGTGTACAGGGCAATCCACTCTGGATCTTGGATGGAAGGTAGATGTCATTGATGTTGCTCCCAAATTTGCCAAGTACGATCAGCATCAAGGAGTGGGATACCCATTTTGTCTTTCCTAAGATCTGAGGAGAGGGTCTCGAGAAGTTGTTGAATGAGATGAAAGCACTCCTCAGACTCTCGAGTCTGCCTTTTACAATGGGTAGCCAGTGCCCTTTTGCTGATATGTTTGGCAACGTCCCTGTTTTCTATTCTAAGAACCCCCAATGCTGACAGGTGGGCCTGCTTTGCATTGTAGAATCTGTCGATGTCCTCGGGATCCCACTCGAAGATGGTGCCAGACATCTGCAACATAAACATGCCATAAAGAGCATGGGACTCTGAGCAGCATGCCATAACCAATCTTCTCATAATGTTCCAGATGTTCAGTCTCACCAACATCTCTGGGAACCTGTGAAACTGTTGCTTGGATCTTGTTGAACAGCAGTCCCGGTCAACATACAGGATCTTTGGTGGTGGTATGTTGGCGACAATGTAGCGAATATACGTAGTCAATATACACCCTACTCCCCAACTCAGGAATAAATAGTCTAAATAAATACGCTAATGAGATATCTCATTGTAGTGATCTGTAGTCTAAATTTGTAAATAGTCTAAATATAAACCCTTACCTTGCAGACTAGAACCTCATGTAAGTAATAATTGCCTCTCCTCATCTCATTGTTCTTGAGTGTCAATAGCAAAGGCTTTACTCGTGTCTTTTCCCTTTTCCAGCCGCCAAAATTTAAGTTCAATACACGACCCAAGGCCACGCTTTTCGGCTTCTGCCTTTAGTCCAGCAAATTCTATTAAATCTCTTCTAAAAACCGTCAATGACGAATGCTTATTTATCAGAGGAAATCGAATTTTCTCCTTTCCTAAAAAGTTCAGTGGACCTACGGATTTGGGGTCGACATAAAAGATCACCGACTCTATCGTACAAATCTTTTCTGTCGTTTTTGCTGGTATATTTTCCACTGCTGCCATGTTTAATGCCGACTGTAATATCATAGGCGGCCCAAAAATGTCTGGTAATTTCGTGCACCACAAGCGCGAGTGGTAGCGTATTTTTTACATATATAACATACATAAGGTTGGAAACTAAATTTAACCTGACGAACATATGACTTTTGTTTAACACAACATACATCGCTCGTGGAATTGAAAACAGGTAAAAAATTGTAACACATTAATCTCCGATAATTTTACTAGACATACTCAATGTAATTTCTTCAATGTTTCCAAAATGGTTGCAAAATTTGAACATATTTTTCACATATTAACACAAAATTTCTTGTCTCAATGCCGGATACCAGAGGTTGGCGTACACTATGCCTGCCCATATGTAGCAATATTCATTCTTCTGAATCTCATTCAATTTAAAACATTACATCTATTCAATTCAAAATAAATATATATATTTATTCAATTTAATCATGCAATATTCATTCACATTAATCCTGCTCAATTTATTCAATTTAATCATGCAATATTCATTCAATTTAATCCTGCTCAATTTATTCAATTTAATCCTGCTGTATTTATTCAATTTAATCCTGCAATATTCATTCAATTTAATCCTGCTAAATTTATTCAATTTAATCCTGCAATATACATTCAATTTAATCCTGCAATATACATTCAATTTAGTCCTGCAATATACATTCAATTTAATCCTGCAATATACATTCAATCCTGTAATATTCATTTATTTCGATCGGAAGTAGACGTTTCTGTCGGCAGCATGTCGGCTGAAGCAAAATTTCATCGGAAAAGTAAATATTACAAAGCAATATATGGAAACCGACGAAAACACAATGTCTGGATTTCTGCTACTGATCCTGCCATATTTCACAGCAATTTGAATATATATTTTATATCATATTTTCACAAAAACGCATTAACTTCAAGGCTTTTTTACGACAGGAAAAGTGTTCAGTGATTTGCTGAAAAGTTTCAAGTTGGTTATTGGTTCTAGTAGCTTATATGGATTTCAGTGAAGTTGAAGATTTGGGATTTGAGGAATTTTTCACAAGTGTTTTGAACAGAACAGAAGTTTTTGAACGTATAGTTCGTAGCGACGATGAAGAACACTGGTCGAGTCTACATTCCCACATTGATTTGCTTGAAAGAACGGCAATACTACCTGTCCAGTTATCACAAGTGGTAATAAATGAAGCTGACTTGCAGATGCTCGAAGGCTTAAGAGCAGTTTTTGTTCAGTTGCTTCATTCATTTCTAAGACATTTCGGAAATAGTTCATCTCGCATAACACATATTTCATTTATATCTCATAACACAACACCGCCAGGGGGAGCTGGCAGACCTCGTGTTGGTGTGCGATTGGAATTATTGGAGGACTTACGAGGCGTTGGTTTCACTTGGAAACAAATGGCAAGTTTTCTCGTTTTTCCCGTTGGACAGTAATGCGAAGGGTACAATTCTACGGATTGCAAGGCTTATCACGTTTTTCAAGTATTACCGATGAGCAAATAGATGGTATTATCACACAACTGGAGAGTCATATATGCGCAGCCATTTTCGTGCCCTTGGTTACTATGTCCCCAGAAGAAGGATAATAGCTGGTATTAATAGGGTGGATCCACGAAATACCGTGCTAAGGTGGGGTGCATTGGTGTCACGAAGAGTTTATGCTGTCCCTTGGCCAAATTCACTTAGGCATCTTGATGGTCACCATTCCCTTATTCGATGGGGATTAGTAATACACGGCTGTATTGATATGGGTACTCAAGAAGAATTATCTATCTTGCGTGTGAAGTAACAATCTTGCTGAAACTGTTCTTCATCTGTTTGAAATAGCAATCGAATGGGACGGTGGCTTGTGGCCATCAAGAATCAGAGTGGATTATGGAGTAGAAAATACAGCAGTTTGTGACGCGATGGTGGCAGTAAGAGGAGAAGGGCGTGGAAGTTTTATAGCTGGTTCTTCACATAGAAATCAAAGAATCGAAAGATTATGGTGAGACGTTTTTAGATGTATCTGTCATCTTTATAACTATACAGTCTATGCCCTTGAACAATCTGGTCAACTAGATGTAGAAAACCCGATTCACCTGTTCTGCCTACATTATGTTTTTGTACCCAGAATAAACGAGGCGTTGAAAGAATGGATGCATAGTCACAACCACCACCCTTTATCAACAGAGCGTAACTGGTCACCGAATCAAATATGGTTGAATGGTATGTTAAATCCATGCAATCCTTTAGCTCAAGGAGAGGTAGACGACCATCCCGATGAACTTGCTTCTTATGGTGATGATTCAGACTACTCTCCAGTTGATGAATCAGATAATAATGTGCAAGTGTTTCCACCTAATGTTGGCCATAGAAATCAATATTTGATAACGCATTTAGAAAGAAATGTAAACCCACTACAGAACTCCAATTCCTTTGGCATAGATATATATATTAATGCCCTAGAACTAGTAACGGCGTTATCGCACGATGAAGCTTGGTAAAATTTGTGCTTTGACAATGCTATAAGTCTATTTTCAACAGTAAGACCATTAATTTTGAGACAATTTAATAATGCTAATAACCAATAGTTTAATTTCAAAGGATGAATATAAATAAGATATGCAGGTTGATCAAACTATTACTATAAAATGAAATTTTTCATCAACCTCTGATTAAAAAAACAATGCCCAAACAAAGCATATAAACGACAACAATGCGCAAACGCTATCTTTAAACTTATCACAATAGCTATGCATTTCCATAAATGTGTCCTTGAATGCCAAGTTAATACCTTGTCAAAATATGAACTAAACTGACTTTAATGAAGTCAAGACTTGAAAGTATATCAATAAATTTTGCATGAACTTCTCTTCAGGGTTTCCACTTTTACAACACAAAATTTCCTGTTTTGCTCATAATTTTTCCTCATTTTAAACGAAATTTCCTTCATCAGTTTTGAAAATTTCCTTAAAATTTCCTTCTTGTAATAAAGTCATTTATGAAGGGCTAAACGGAGTTAAGTTCCGTGGTATGCCATGCTAGTGTAGCAAACTGGCATGTAAACAGGCAGACACTCGTGGCCATTCGGATTCCAGGACAACTATCAACACTCAACTTGGTCAAACATGTGGTTTAAATCACTAAACTATTTAACGGCATAATCCAGATAAAAGATTAGAAGGGATTAGCAGATTAGGGGGAAATGCTTCTGTTTAGGGCACTGACTAGGATTACGACACCCAAGACATACTGTATCACTGACGAATCATCAAAATTCCAGCTTACGCTTTTTTGACTGAACATTTGTCTCTTTTTAGTTTGTACTCTGATATTAGCAATATTAACATAATACAAAGTATTTTATATATAGTTTTTTAGGGCTTCAACTTTTAAATTCTAGCTTCAGATGTATCTGGGTCTCACCATTGGGTTACAGTATCAGGTTACACACTTTATTTATGGTTACACAAATAGTCACACAGCGCTACATTAGCTAATATTAAAGTTTTTTCTATTTTCTTCCATTTTTTTGACATTTCCTTCATATTTCCTTTTTTTTTCCTTCCAATTGCAAAAATTTCCTTAAAAAGGAAAAAATCCTTCAAAGTGGAAACCCTGCTTCTCTTAATGTTCGGCTATGGATGACCAAAGTGATTGTTTTTTAATTCTAAATCATATTTCTCAAACAGTTCTTCCTCGGTTGGTAAAGATAACGCCATAGTCGGACGAGGTTGGATTTAAAACATTCGAACAGGTGTTTGTTTTTAGGATAAATTCAGGTCTGCCGATTCCTTCGTCAACATCCTATGAAAATACGCAGTCACAATATAAATAAACCAGTGACAGCTGGTATACAGAAATCGAATAGTCACTATTTTATACAGAAACCTGATCATCCTGAGCTTTTTCCTTCCTTTCTATTTCTGGAATTGAAACCTCATGAAATGATATAAACGGTTGCTTTGCAAATCCCAATACTGGAATTTCATCCGCACATGTGACAAAAATAAGAATATCTTTAAGCGTAGCAATATGACGACCAGCAGCAGTCCCTCGCACATACTTAATAAGCTTGTTATAAACTTTTTTTTTAACTGTAGCTTGTTGCTTCCCTCTTCTGAAGATTGTGGTGGGAACAACTGAATAAGGCTTTTGACAGTAAGCCTCTCTTGGTGATGACAAAATATACTGATGAACTGGTTTAGATGTTGGGAAAATTGGTATATTCCCAACCTATCCAAACCATGTCGAAATTCCACAACACACTTGGATGTGCAAGGGCCATTCTGCACAAAGATCTCATCAAGTTGTTCTTCGTAAAAGTAGCAGGGAACTGGACCACTTTGCAGTAATGAAATTGCAGCAATCATTCCAGCATAGTAATAGTCTGAAGCAAGGTGACTTTTCAGCCCACTGTCAAAGTACTTTTCCTTAATCTAAATGTATGAACAAAACTAATTAATTGGAACAATAACTAAAGTTGGTATGAAGTTCAAGAAGAACGTCACAGAATGTTAGTAATAGTACATTTAACAATAAGTGAACACTTTATGACCAATTGGTGTTTTCATCTTCAACACTTGAATTCAATTATTGTTTTCTATTAAATATCTAGACAATTTCCACATTTGTGCGGCAGAGTGAACTGCCTTCAGGATTGCATGTTGCCCCCTCCACTTCATGTTATTGTTTTGAGAAGTGTCATTATTTTAATATTTTAATTCTTAATGACTTACTACCAAGAAATAAAAATAACTTAAATGTATAGATAATAACAGCCCTATACAATAGTTGCCCCAACTCTTGTTTGTTCTGTTTAGAAAAGGTGTGAAGGATGTACTGTACTGTTATAGAATTATATGTTCTTCCATATTTCTACTAAATTATGTGTAAATTTGGATATATTGAAACAAATTTGGATGAATCAAGGAATAATTATGGAATACCCTACAAATGAGATCCTTATACATGGTGAATGTTGTGAACACATTACAAAAACATAATTTAGGATAAATATATTGATTAAATGTCATTTGCAAGTAATCTATATGTTATACCTAAATCAATTCACAAAGCATATTCCTAACATGTACTCTACCAAGGTTCTTACAAAATATTTAGCTCACAAAGGTTAAGATATGATGCTTTCTCCAGAAATATTCTTTTAAAGGCATTACTACTACAAGAATCTTACTTATTGGAAGTAAAAATTTCATTCTTATTAAAGAGGATAAAGATGCCCCTGAACCAGCTACCAGGCAAATGCCAGGCATGTCAGAGACTCACAGCTCACATTTACCTTTAATACATGAAAAAACCTGTTATTAGTATTTTAAATGTTTTAGTTGTAATATTCACTGAAGAAAGATAACATTAATCAACCAAAGAAAAAATTTGCTTTTGACAAATTTTTGTCTGACATTAAGTCTTTCCTACTGTAGATAATTATAAATACAAAGCTCAAAATAAGTGCACATAGGGTTGGGTGGGACTGCACAAAATTTGGGGTTTGAAAAAATTAAACTTACCTTCTGATTGCATAATCTAAGCCACTCTCGTCGAGGACCACCACTATCCTGAGCCCTTTCACTATAGAAATCTACCTCAAATGTAATAGCAGGATCTTCTATTTCTTTTATTTCTTCAAATGTTGTCTGCAAAATATTTTCTCGATCCACTGTGATAAAATTTGTCTCACCTTCTAACATGGTATATTCATCAATTACGTCTAATGGCCTTCCTCTATGAACCTTGCCCTGATAATATCTTAGCATCTCACTGGTATCATTTATGTCACTAGGAAATTCATTGATAATAGTTTGATATCTTTCATCAATTTTCCATGATTGTGGTTGAACTACATCTGAGCTGCTACAATGGGTTTCTGAATGGAATGTAGGAGACACGACCCTTGAATTATTTGTTTCAGAGACCTCAGGTTGTTCACAACCTGCTCAATCACGGTCACCAAATCTTCAGTGTCCGACTGGGAGGGATTTTTTAAAGCAAATTCGTACCCTTTCTTGATTCTGATGTACAATAACCCTTGCCCCGCCAGTTTCTTTACTACAGCATAGTTATATTGAGCATCTTCTGCCATTTTTAGCACTGTTATTTTTTTCTGGGTGACCTTCACGAATTCAAAATCGTTCAGTCCAAGAATAGAATAAGTCCCTTTAAAGCTTGATAGCAATTTTGCTCAAATTTCCTTTTTATTGTCATCTTCCACTAACTCCACAATTCCTCGTTCAATAATATTCTCTTTTCTCAAATTTTCCAACTGCTCTTTTTCTTCGTCATCAGATATTGACGGTGCTTTCATTAACGCAAATTCGAAAGGTTTTTTTTCTATTTTAGCTTTCTTTTTGGGTCTTCCCGTTGATAGGGATGCTGTTGCACGAAGTCGCTTGTTGCGATTCAATCGTCTATACAATCCCGAGTTCGAACTTGCCGTCATCATCTGCCTAGCTCTAGATAAGGCTTTGGTGATCAAATTGCCGGAGGAAACGGCGGGCGATGAAGTCGTGGTTGAACGACCCCTGCTATCCCGAGATGGTGCAGCAGAGTTAGTGCTTGTTCTTGTCGATGTTGTACTATTATTGTTCAACGAGGTTGTACTTTACATGAGGTTCATCAATACTTCAAAGAACTTCCAAAGCTTGCTGCAGTATTCCAGCTAGACGATTTACCTTATCTCGATCCATACTAACTACTTGAACCAACTTACTATATCACCTTTTAGCTTAAAATAAAGAGAAATGAACATGCATACATGTATATGCAAAAACAAATATGGCATCTCGAAAGAAAAGCCAGTGTGTTTCCATATACTGCTTTGTAATATTTACTTTTCCGATGAAATTTTGCTTTAGCCGACGTGCTGCCGACAGAAACGTCTACTTCCGATCGAATTAAATGTATGTTGCAGGACTAAATTGAATGTATATTGCTGGATTAAATTGAATGTATATTGCAGGATTAAATTGAATACATACAGCAGGATTAAATCGAATGAATTTTGCGAGATTAAATTGAATAAATACAGCAGGACTAAATTGAATGAATATTGCATGATTAAATTGAATAAATTTAGCAGGATTAAATTGAATAAATATATATTTTTATTTTGAATTGAATAGATGTAATGTTTTAAATTGAATGAGATTCAGAAGAATGAATATTGCTACATATGGGCAGGCATAGTACACGTCAGCCTTTAAAAAGCATTTATAAGCTCCTATTGGTGCACTTTTAACGAAGTATTCATTTAAACCAATAGGAGCTTATAAACGTTTTTAAAGGCTGATGTGTACGCCAACCTCTGGCATACCGCATCAAGACAAGAAATTTTGTGTTGATACGTGAAAAATATGTTCAAATTTTGCAGCCATTCGGAAACATTGAAGACAAATTACATTGAGTATGTGTAGTAAAATTATCGGAGATTAATGTGTTATAATTTTTTACCAGTTTTTAATTCCACGAGTGACGTATTTTGTGTTTACTAAAAGTCATATGCCCGTCAGGTTAAATTTAGTTGCCAACTTTATGTATCTTATTTATGTAAACGACATGCTACTGCTCGCGCTTGCAGTGCACAAAATTACCAGACATTTTTGGGCCGCTTATGGTAATATTAGTTTTCATATGGCGCAAAATATGGCGATTAGGTCCGGATGTTTACAAAGATTCACGATTGTTGACAAAAATAAACCTAAGACAGCCAAGTTAGATATAGGAATAGGCAGATGATATAAAAGATCAAAAACAGGAATTTAAAGTCTTGAAACACCTTATAAGTCTAAAATCACACAAAAGAAACGTTAAAATCACGAATATCGGGTTTTAATTGAAGCTCTTAACGTGTCACGTAGAACATATGCGTCACGGGTCACGAAGAACTTTTTTTTTCAAAATCATGTTTGTCGATAAATGAAATGACTTGATCACGCATCACAAAAATACCCTTGTACGACCCTCGGCAAACAATCGATTCTCGGGTACTGCCACAGATCCTTTATGGTGATAATGATTTATTCCCAAAACAGATTCAAAAATTTTGTATGCATATCAACACCATTTCAGTGGAATGTATATAATTGTTAACCTACATTTCCATAAAGCAAGTCTTGTGCCATGGGAGCTAGAATACTCATCAGGGAATCAGCATCTGAACCAACTCTGAAATGTTTCTCATACATTACGTTTGTGCGGTCAGGATTGCCGATAATTTCACTGCAATCATTCATGTCCAATGACCTTTTTATTTCTTCCCTATTGGATTTGGTGGCTGTGGCAGTCATGGCTATGACTGGTACATTTGAGAAAGCTGCACATAACACTGCCAAATTGCTGTAGTCAACTCGGAAATCTTTACCCCTGTAATGACAATACATAAACTAAATTACCTAAAATACTTCAATCAAACTAAACTCTCTGAAATTAAAACCTAGATCTTAATTCTATCTTGTCATAGTCTACGTCACTACGTAGTCCCATGAGATGAGCATGCGTGCTCTGCTGATCAGTGCTAACGTGTTTGTTGTTCAAACGAAGTTACGTTTTTCGCTTCTTGTTATATATAATATACAATCCATCGCGTTTTTAATCCATCCTGTGGTAAGTTTTGACAAGGAGTTATTCTTGATCACTATTATAACATATCTTGACGAGTTTTTATTCCAGGAATATTGAAATTCAACTATTTTTTAATGGAAGAAGATTCTACAGTAGACCACGAGGTCGACAGCCAAGAACCAACTAGGCACCGACGAGGTTCACCGAACCAAATTTACAGGCTGAGTGAACAAGGTTCACCGAACCGAAACCAGCCGATTCAAGCGGACAAAAACACTGAAGTGCTCATGAATATTAATGAAAATATGGAGCAAATGGCTTCTTTGTTATCAACGCTATGTCGGCGCCTTCCTCAGCTTCCGGACGGTTGTCCACCGGACAAAAACCGCCAGTCCTCACGTACTCATGCCACATCAGAGACACAACAATCTGTTGAAAGTGATTCTAATCCTTCATCTAGCCCTGATGAAGATGACAGGTCGTACAAACGGCGAAAGCGTACCATAAGAGGGAAAGACCAACTGAGTATCCATGCTAGCGAGGACGAGAGTGTGGATGTAAAGCTGCTCACCGGGCACCAATCACAGCAGGTCACCGACCAACAGCAAGTAGATAATTCGATTTTAAAAGAACTATCTGACCTGTTAGATGAGGGTGAAACAACAAGCCCAGCTATTCAAAAGCAATTGGCAGAGATTGCTGACAAACCTTGGAGCACAAGATTAACATCTGACAAAATAAAAAAGCTCACCGAGCGATATAATCGACCAGAAAATGTTTCGAACATAATACCGACAAAGGTTAACAACGAAATCTGGTCACAATTGTCTTCTTCAAAAAAGAAGATGGATCTTCAGTTAGCCAATTTGCAACAGACTATTTGCAAGGTGGCTATCACAGTCTTACAGACAGGGGATGAACTCCTGCCTAAAACAAACGGTGAGACTAGCAAAAACTTAGCATCTCGTTCAGTAGATGCACTGGCTATGCTAGGTCATGCAAATGCTGAGATATCTAGGCTTCGACGTGAGCAGATACGTTTTGCTCTTCGGCCTGAATATTCCTATATTTGCAAGGCAGATATCCCAAATGGCCCTTTACTCTTTGGGGAGGATCTTCCAACGCAATTGGTCTACGTCTTACCCATCCCACAAAGAAACGACGTACAATACATAAGTCAAAACCATACGACATGGATAAACGTCCTAGTAATTATGGGTTATCAAATCAACATAAGGGTCAGAAGGAGGATTTTCGAAGAGGCCAGAATTATCCCCCCAAACGAAAGAAACCCACAATGCGCAACAAGAGGAAATGATCAAACGTTTGGACGCAATAAGGGGAAATGTAAGTTCATTTCCTACATTTACGCCAATTTTAGTGGAATATTTAAGGTCACTATGTGTATCTTTTCAAGGGGGTCAGGTCTCCCACTACTGGCATGAATGGACAAAACTAACTTCCGATAATCAAATCCTAGCCGATATTCGGGGGATAAAAATTGAAAGTGTAGAAAATCCTACACAACACCGATTTAATTAAAGGTTTAATAAGAATGAGACCAGACACTTGCAGAAGCTCTTGCACGAGATGGAAAATAAACAAATAATCAAGGTTGCAGCACAACAACCTGGACAAATATTGTCCAGTATCTTTCTGCGCCCTAAGAAAGATGGTACCTATCGCCTTATTTTAAATCTTAAAAAATTTAATGAAAATGTGGAATATCACCATTTTAAAATGGATTCCTTAACAAATATTATCAGGATTATGGAAAGGGGCTGTTATATGGCATCCATTGACATAAAGGATGCATATTTCTCCTTTGCCATAAACAGTCATGATCAAAAGTTTTTATGTTTTCAATGGGAAAATTGCACATATCAGTTTATATGCTTGCCTAATGGCCTTTCTTCTGCACCAAGAAACTTCACAAAACTCTTAAAAGTACCATTGTCACAGTTACACAAACAAGGCCATATCTCATTGGGTCACTTAGATGATTTTTACTTCCAGGGCAACAGTTATAAACAATGCCTTACAAATGTAATTGGTACTATCATACTTTTTTCAAGGTTTGGTTTCGTAGTTCACCCAGACAAATCTGTTTTCGTGCCATCACAAATTATTACAATGTTAGGATGCACTCTCAATTCAATTAATATGACGGTGAAACTCACCAAGGACAAGATCACAGGCTTAACAAAAACATGCCAAAGTCTATTAGACAGTAAAAGTTTATCTATTAGAGATGTGGCTAGAGTTATAGGGAAAATAGTTTCCAGTCTTTCCAGGTACAAGCTATGGCCCACTACATTATCAGGCTCTTGATCGGGATAAAACACATGCTTTAAAACTTAATAAAGGAAATTTTGATGCTCAAATGATTTTGTCTTCAGCATCAAAGTCAGAACTGTGTTGGTGGGTGAACAACATAGCTAAGGAGCAAAATAATATTGAGAGGGGCCTACCAATTCTTCAGATTACAACAGATGCTTCCTCATCTGGTTGGGGTGCTGAATGCCAGGGAATATCTACTGGCGGACAATGGTCATTTGTAGAAGCACAACAACATATTAATTATTTAGAGCTATATGCTGCTTTTCTGGGTTTACAAACTTTTGCAAAGAACAAATATCACATGCATATCAGACTCAGGCTAGATAATACAACAGGGGTTAGCGTTATAAACCACATGGGTACAAGTCATTCAGACCAATGCAATAAACTTTGCAAAACTATATGGGAATGGTGCATTCAACGGCACATTTGGATCAGTGCTGCTCACTTACCCGGTTCACTTAATATGGTAGCAGATACCGTGTCACGTTGCAAACACAACAATTTAGAATGGATGATTAATCCAGATATTTTGCAACATGCTTTGAAACAGCTATCTTTCAAACCGGAAATTGATTTATTTGCATCACGGATAAATAAACAATTTCCGGTATATGCTTCATACAGACCTGACCCCAATGCAATGGCAATAGATGCTTTTACCATTCAATGGACCGACCTAAAATTGTATGCTTTCCCACCATTTAGTGTTATTCCACTAGTAATACACAAAATATGTCAGGACCAAGCTCAAGGAATAATAGTAATTCCCGAATGGACAACACAGTATTGGTATCCAAAAGTTCTCCAACTACTAAAAGAAGTGCCAGTAAAACTTAAAGCAAGTCCAAATCTTCTTCAACTGCCACAAAACCCGCAGGCGGTACACCCGTTACATGTCAATCTAAACCTACTGGTGTGTCACTTATTGGGGAAAAACTCGACCAATATGGCCTCAGCAGCGCAACCAAAGAGATCCTGATGTCTTCATGGAGATCGGGTACCAGGAAGCAATATAGTACCTATCTAAGCAGATGGGAGCGATATTGCGAATAAAATCAACTATCAAAACTCAACCCAGGTTTAAATGGTGCAATCGAGTTCTTGACTTTTTTGTTTGATTCAGGGTTGGGATACAGTGCTTTGAACACCGCTAGATCGGCGTTATCGGCAATTCTACCTTTATTTAATGGCATAAAATTTGGAGAACACCCACTAGTTGGTCGTTTTCTAAAAGGGGTTTATGAACAGCGACCAGCACTACTGCGGTATAAAGCCATCTGGAATGTTGGTGAAGTTTTAAACTATTTAACAACCCTAAAACAGGTTCCAGAATTATCTTTAAAGGACCATACTTTAAAGTTAACCATGCTTCTCTGCTTATTCACAGCTCAGCGATGTCAAACTGTGCACTTATTGGACCTCAAATTTATACAAGAATTAGAAGGAAAATACCACATAACAGTACAGCAGAAATTAAAACAGTCTAGACCAGGCCAACATTTAGAACCAATTGTGCTGTTAGAATTTGTTCCACACAGAAAACTTTGTGTCGTTACTCATCTTCGGGAGTACCTTAAACGAACTGAGGTTTTAAGAGGGAATAATAGTCAGCTCTTGTTAAGCTATATAAAACCTTTTAAACCAGTGACTAAAGCAACTAGCTACGTGGGTTAAAACTGTTTTACAACAAGCGGGTATCGATGTGTCCACCTATACAGCTCATAGCAGCAGAGCAGCTGCTACCTCACATGCTCAAAAACAAGGACTATACTTGCAAGAGATCATGAAGTCAGCGGGTTGGACATCGTCGTCCACATTTGAAAAATTTTATAAAAAACCCACCGAAACAATTCATAATTTGGGTGAAGTTGTGTTAAATAGCGTAGTCAGTTAATCTACGTACATTGTTTTGTATTGCTACAAATACAACAAATTTTGGACAGTTGTACTTTATTTCGTATGAGTAGAACTTTGAAGTCTCATGGAACTATGTAGTGATGTAGACTGATGACAAGATAGAATTGGAAATTAAACGAAACTTACCTGGAAGTTGAAGTTTGATTATAATTCTGTCTTGTCATCAGTCAGGAACGAAGGAGTCACATGCCCAGTTCCCACCCAACCCATAGTTGGGCCACTCCTTCGTTCCAGGGCTTCTCCTCATACTCGCTTTGAAGACTGATTAGCAAAGCACGCATGCGCATCTCATGTGACTCCTTCGTTCCTGACTCATGACAAGACAGAATTATAATCAAACTTCAACTTCCAGGTAAGTTTCGTTTAATTTCCAATAATAATACAAATACCAGCTTTGCACACAATTAACTAGTAAAATATAAAACCCATATGTCAGATATACGCTATTTGTATGTTGTTTGATTATTCACACATCACAATTTTTAACTCACCAATCTAAAATGCAATGAGCCTCATCTACCACAATGGCACAAACGTTTTCGTTATAAGGCTTGGTATGCATCAGTTTTCTTCGATATGTAGAGGACACTAAAGATTCTGGATGTGCTAACACAATGTTGTAGTATCCAGTTTCTAATTTTCTTTGTCGCACAAGGTGAAATCGCAAATCGACTCGGGTTCATTGCATTCACCATCATCATTTCTAAATTTTTTTATATCCAAGGCAGATGCTCGAATTCTACAAGAGCTTAACGGTGAAATCTGGTTAAAGTTGAAGCAGCCATCTTGACGACAAGGTGAAGTAAGGCTTGCCTGAGTCATGCCTGAGTTGACTTTGCTGAAGTTGTCCTGTCTAGACCAATCAGATTCTGCAATTTTGCCTAAGTCCACATCAAGCATTAGCCTAACTTCATGCTTCTGAACCAATAAATGCTGTTGAACGTTTGCCTTCTGCGCCAATCAGATTTCATAACAATGCTTAAGTTTTTTACCCCTCGGATTTTTGGGAGGGTTAGTTCCGTTCGAAACAGAAATTGAGTCTAATCAGGAAATTTCCTTGCGATCGAGACATTGAACTTAATGTATATAAAACAAGAATGTTCGCATTCTGTTCCGAGGAATATAATAACAGATCAAATCAATGAATTTATTAATGTCGACTTGCATTATAATTTTACAGTAAAACTACACCTCATTAGTAATTCAAAAATGTCAGAGATTTTATACCTTAGGCAGGCTCCTAACTTGCCTAACACTGGATCCGCCCATGGTTATGAATTTTGTTTCAGAATGCAATGTTTAGCTGTGGAAAAAATGTACACAAAAATATTACCCCATTTTTGCAAAGAAGTTATTTTTGCCGAGTACAAATACATGCATATGTACAGGTACTTTAAAACTAAACCTAAAATTAGATCAAACATGCAAATATATCACCTGTCGTTTAATGACACCTTTGTCAGTTTTGTGTTTCAAATTCACACCAGCACCATTTTGTGGTCCTTTTGCGTGGGATGTGTCAAAATATTTACAGATGGTAATGTAACCAAAATCCGAAGATGATTGTGCAACGTCTCCCATACATTGGCGGCTTTTCTACTGCATGGAACACCCATCTGTCCACTCATGCATAATTTTTACGTCGTACCCTATAAACCTGTATAGCTCAATTAATAAACAAATTCATATATTATTGTACAACAGAGGATCAACATCATGTTGGATAAAAAGTAAGAAAACTGAAACACCTGAGATTGTTCAAAAGTGGGTTATCCGGTTTGACAAAGATTTTCAAACTGATTTATATTAGTTGCCATGTGTTACTAGCTTTAATGATCATTGTTTTAGTTTGAACAGACTTTCACTGCCATTTTACTTGTTAAGTTTTCATTGGGTTTCTATCAGTTAGAACTGGTTATCATATTTTCTTCGATCACAATTTCGTTTAAACAAAGTTTAGTTTATTTTTTGTGATCACAGAAACTTAAATGTAATCCAGCTTTTTAGATTGCAGTTGTTTTATAGTTGCCATTGTAATCAAATTGTTATACACTTACTGTACACAATTAAAACCATTTGTGTTTTATTATTTCAAGCATATGTAATATTGTATGACGTAGTTATGTTGACAGATAATTACCATAGCACATAATTGTGGAGTAAATGCACGAAAATAATAAAGCAGTCTTGAATTGGATCTGAGAGTGTGTGTATCTTTTCCTAAACACGAAGTTCGGCCCGTTATACAATTTGGTGGCAGCAGTGGGATAGATCAATCTTTCAAACGTTGACAAAAAATGGGGACAGCAATTCTACCTTCAAAGTTTGAATGGGGTGATTCAACAACTTGGCTTCGGGAATATGACGCTTGCGCGGAGGCAAATAGATGGACCGCAGATGCCAAAATTAAGAAATTACCAGCTTTCCTTCAAGGCGAAGCAGCTAGCCACTATTACACACTTGAGGAGGGCAGTCGCTATTTGTATGTCGATTCTACCAAAGCGATGAAAGAAGCCATGTGCCCTTCAGCATGCAAAGAAGTCTTCTATGCTGAGTTTACTAAAACCAGGATTACTAAAACCAGGAGAGGACCCTTTGGTTTATAAATGCGAATTGGAGCAAATCCTTGCGAAGGCTGAACCGAACAGCGATGTGGGAGCGAAGGCAGCACTGTTGACCAGACAATTCATGAAAGGTCTACCGAAAAATATCAGATTAAAATTATTGGAGAAAAATGGTTTTGTTTGTTCAACGATACCAAGCCATTCAAGACTACACAGACCAAAATAAAGAGATTCAAAGTGCTGGTGTAGCGAGTGAAAAGAAAAGCTTGGTTGTGTTAGTGTCGGACATCGCCTACAACAAAAGAACCTAGAAGAAAAGCTCTTGAAAACTGAACGGGATGGCATAAAATCGAGGTCGACAAGGAATGGAAGCAACAAAAAGCAATTTGTATGCCAAAAGACAGGGCATATTGCCAGGGAGTTTTGGTACAATGACCAAAGACAAAGACACAACCAGACGACCAACTCAACAAACAGATGTTATGAATGCCAGGGATATACGGACATTTTGCCAAGGACTGTGCAAATCACTTAAAGTGCCACTGCAACAAAAAAATGTTTGATCCAATTTTAAACACAATAGAACAACATTTCCATACGAGCCTTAATGGTGTTTTCAGTTTCTCAAAATCTTGTTTCGTTTTAAAGATATTAAGGTTTTTTTGAAACATGCAAATTAGGTGTTTCTGACGTCATCTACTCACGAATAATAAATTACATTTATCAAATGGTGAATAGCAGTCAGAAATTTTTCACACTTTGCATGACTATAACAATTTGGTAGCTTAACACCACTATTCCTATTGTGTTGTTGCAACATAAACGGTTTTGGAATAAAAGCTTTTAAACTGTAAAATATATATCTTAATTTTCATTTTTTCTTTACACTGTATAATAACTTAAATTCAATAAATGCGATCTAAATGTACATACAACCATTGTATTATGTGCAGTGAAGTAAATATCGCTCAATAGGAGAGAAATAAGAAATTTTTGTTTTTCAAATACAAGACATTTGAATCTGACCGATCTCCATGGCAACAGCATAGTGTGAACAGTAGTGTGCGTTTTCCTAATCACTACACTCGTGCAAATTTAGAAAAGGTTCTGGTTATTATATCCAAAGATATTCATTATTTTAGATATATGATTTATTATTCGTGAGTAAATGATGTCAAGAGACATCTAATTTGCATACTTTAAAAACCTAAATATCTCGAAAACGAAACGAGATTGTGAGAAACTGAAAACGCCATTTTGACTCATCTAAAAATGTTGTTCTGTTGTGTTTGAAATTGGATCAAAAATTTTCTCGTTGCAGTGGCACTTTAAAACTCCCAACAGGCAATTTGATAGGTGGTATCGCAAATTGCCCTGGGGGTAAGTTGTGATAATCGAAGTTATAGTGATCATTCAAATGTTTCTTCAATACCCACACAACCTTTTGTCCCCGAGCCAATGGCGCTTCCCAACGGCGCAAAGCGCCGTTCCGGGCGTAAGCCCAGGGCGAGGGTTACTAATTTCGTATTAGCGGAGTTCAAAATCGTTGCTCGTGGTAGTTAGGTAGTAAAAATGGTATGTCATGACGTCATCCTCACTGATCTCAACAATATGGCAGACTATCATGAATGGCTAACACTGATTGGCCAGATTTAAAATTTATTGTTGATTGATTAATCACGAATTCAAGTTATTCAACTGTCAGCAAATATTTAACTTTAGTTAGCTTTTTGCACTATAATATTTTGTATTTTTGCAAAAAGTTTTGGGAACTTTAACAACAATTTATTGTTGTAAAAATTAAATAGAAAGCATTTATCAGTTCAACAAATATGGAGTCAAGCAAGCAGCAAAAGGAAAACGAGGAAGCAGAACGTATAGCAAGGCGAAACGAGCGTAGACGACGACAAAGGCTCGAGGAGACTGCCGAAGAAGATTGAAGAGAGATTAATTCGGGGGAAATACAGAGAAGCGCCGAAACTTTGACTATGGCATGAAACACAAGGCAAGTTTGTTGATAATGCGTAATTATACTTGTGTTTTAATGGTTTATAAAGGCCGGCGTAGCCATACTCAGCCAGTCTATTCACTGTTTAAATTTCAGAGTAAGTTTATATTTTGTAAATGCAAGACTGTCTTATTATTAATGTAATTAATAGGTCGTATTTTATACCAAATTTAAGCTTACATTAGGCGTAATAACATACCGATGACAAATGTTGTGCCATGTAAAAAAAATTGTCAATAAAACAAGGATTAAAAACTCAATATTTTGTCATTTTGAAAAAATATACAGAAAGAATAACAATTGCCATGTTGCTATGACAACAACCTATGTCAATACTTCATGTAATTCCGAAAATTTAGTTCATGCTCTTAGTTAGTGGCGAGGGGTTGCTGCATGCATGTATTTAAGTGTTTTATAAATAATGTAGAGTGCATGCAATAATTCACACCGGTTCAGTGAGAACGTTTATGAGCAATAAGATTCATAACATTATTGATTTTAATAGTATGTTCATTGGCACCACCGTAGGGGAACGTTGTGTTCCTATTACCGGGTAGTTCAAATATTCTTGGCCATGTCAACGCAGATGTAAATTTTCAAAAAAGTAAGACGGCGGACAAGGGACGATTTCTTGTTAACGATAACATCAGTTATGACTGTGTGTTAGGGTGGGACTGCCTTAAACAACATAAATTGAGTTTGAAGGGAAATTTCGCTAATGGTTGCGGCTCCTATTACTTAATGAGGTCTCACGGGCGGACTCAAGTAAATTTGTCTTCCCTACCCAAACGTGAGTTGGTATCTGGAGTGACTGAGGCAAGCGGTGTAAATGCTGGGTGAACGCCTGGGGCATGTTTAGGGGACAATTCAACTGTTCTTATCCAGTCGCATATGAAAGCTGACATTGCTGTAGTTTTAGATCAAAATGTTATCATGCTTGCTAGAACCGAGATGATTCTAGAAGGTAGATTAGTGCAGTCACCAAAGGCAGAAATAGGTATGATAACGCCATATAGTAATGATTTAGATAATAGAGACCTTACGTTCGGGAGACACCAGTGCAAACGGCAATGGCGACTTGCGCGAAAGTTAAAATGTGCATGCGCAGATAGAAATGTTGACGTTCTTGCTGAGCAAACCCGACGTCAATTCATCGATTTCACGTTGCGAGGGAACGGCATCTTTGAGGGCATTTACTCGACTGGAAAAAAAGGCAAAAGTCATATTAGATTCTCACATTCCACGTTTTATTAGATGTCTTCAGACAGAATAACATCAAGGTAAGTTGTTTTGATAATTTAGGTTGAATATTCTGTATATTTTTCAAAAGTATTATTACAATAACAATTAACACATTAAATAACTAGGTCGTATTCTGTGACTTCAAAAGTCGTTTAGAAAAAATTTTCGTTGCCCCCGTTTCCCAACTACTTTTTCTCGATATGATTCTATGGACTTTCATGTGCTGAATTCGAATTTTAATGTTGTCACTTCCAAAAACCTGCAGTTTTTTTGTAATTTACGATCAAAACTCGATCCTTTTCCCCCTGGAAACTTCATGTTATTTACAATTATTGTACTAGTCCAAGTCTCTTAGCAGGGGGGTTTCTCGCAGATACAGGCATTTTTGTATTGTTTTGATCACAGAGTTCATGAAATCATACTTTTCCAACGAAAAAGTAAATGTAAAATGTTCGCTTGATGATTCCATATTTATGTATTCTTATTTATGTTGTTTATTTATGCGAGAGAATTGTGGACATTGGCCAAAGGTTTGCTATGCAAATTTTTATCACCCTATTTTGTATATATGCTGTCAGTCATGTTAGTATCACTTTTGATATATATAATTATATTATATTAATTTCAGTTTTTGTTAATAGTGTGAAGTGTGAGTAGTGTTAAAGGTGTAAAGTAAAAAGTACTAAACATTGCATATTAGGCACAGACTACAGCAGTGCATTTTTATCTTATACTTGAATGTTAACCATCGATAAGATATTGAGAAATGTTTCAGTACAACTGCATCTGGGTTATAGTAGGTTGTAAATTCCAGGAAGAAGTTCTACTAAACGTGGATGGTAGTATGCACATGATAGTTTTTTAAACTTTCTGAAATTGTTTAGTTAATGGTAGAACTCGAATTAAGATCATTAAATTCAATAGTATTTACAAGCCATGTAAAGTTGATTTTTTTGTTGGGCTGCTAGTTTTCTAGTTTTGTAAAATAATTTTTGTGTTGATTTAAAATATTTATCTGGTTGATAGTGCTATCCAATATCCAAACTAACTATATACTAACTAAATTATATAACGAAAGAAAAAAGGTTGGAAATGATCAATGATGTGGCTTGAAGCATTACAGTTATATATTATACAGCAAAAAATTATGGGTTGTTACAGGTTGTTGAAAACAGGATCACTGTTCCTGGGTGTCAACAATATTGTTGAGCCTGAATTAGCCTGCAATAACAAGGCTGAACAATAAATATTGTTGACAACATTGAACAATGTTGCCCCAAAAAAATTGTTGCATACTGTTTTCAACAGCTTCTGATTTTTGGCTGTGTAAGATCTCTGGGAGCTACAAATATGGCATCATTATATGGTGTTAAAGTGTGCAGATGTATCTCCAGGTGTTACTTTATAGTGTAACTTTTATATTTGCTTTTCAGCTAAGAAATTTATCTTCTTAACACTACACACTCTGCAGATGAAATTTCCAGTATGATACTGTAATGGTATGCTACAGTCTTCTACAAAGCCTCTAACTCAGCTGCTATAATAACTAACTCAACTGCCAGTAGCCTGACAATTTAGTCCTGCTATGCAAATTTCAAGTTGTTATCATTATTCATTTCTTACAAATGGACTCTTTTCACAGTCAATGAATATAAAAATATTCACCGGACTTAAATCTTCAGGCTGGCTACTCTACTGTAAGCATAGAATAAGAATACATAGCAGGGCCACTCGCGTCAGAGCCTTTGAAGTTTTTGAAGCCGCGCATGTCGCATTACGCACGTTATTAGCATTTTCTCAGCCAGTCAATTGCATTTTCTGGCCAATAGGAATGCTGAACTGGCTGGTGGCAGCCAGTAAACTGCATAAACATAGGGTGACATGTTGCACTGCTGAGTGGCCCTTCTATTCATTTCTTATTCTATGCTGTAAGCTTCCACATTTATTTCTGGGAATGTGTAAGGGATTTGATTTTTATTGTCATTGTTGATTTTAACTGTGTTGTAGCTCCTACACTATGTAATCTTAAAAACTAAGATATGAAGATATGTGTTTTAACCAAGCCAGCTTGCATACACAGCTTTGTTGCTACAGGATCGAGAGGAAGTCTACTTCTGAATATACTTTTAAATTTCACTTAAATCAATTAATCCATTAAACTTCAGAACTGTCCCATTGACAATTTAAATTGTTTTGCATTAAAAAATTTAGAAAAATAAGCAGGGCACACTTTTTAAGCTAGAGTCTTAAGAAGCCAATGGTGCCCTAATACATGTATCAAATACTAGAAACTAATATTTTAAAACTAAAAAATTTTCCAAGGTCTGTGCAAGAGAATTTAAAGTTCAATCTTATGATAAGTCAACTATTATATGTGAGGTATCAATAAATCACCATTAATACTAAACTACCAAAAAATTCCCAGTCTTATTGGTAGCTGTTGTATACCATTCTTGCTGGATGTGCAAAAGCATATGACTCAGATTAATAACTAATCAATAGTTTCATTGAAACAAATAAATAACACCATTAAATTAAAAAGATGCTGCTGAGAAAAATTATGACTTACAACACTGACGAGGAAAATAAGGTTGTATGAATAGCATAGCAGAATGTTCGGCCAATGTGCACAATTATCTTACATAAAATACAAAACAACATACCGTTAAGTTAGTAAACAGGCTAAACGAGCCTAAGCCGCTAAAAGTAACTGCAGAATCTTTGCAAACGCAAATGATAATTCTTTAAAAGCTAGTGTTTACCGTATTTTCGTATCTATTTTTTTAAATTATATGAATTCAAATAAACTCAGAGATCAAAACAATACAAAGATGCCTGTATCCGTGAAAAACCCTCCTGCTAAGAGCTTGGACTAGTACAATAATTGTAAATAACATGAAGTTTCGTGGGGAAAAAAAGATCGATTTTTGATCGTAAATTACAAAAAAACTGCAGGTTTTTGGAAGTGACAACATTAAAATTCGAATTCAACACATAAAAGTCCATGGAATCATATCGAGAAAAAGTAGTTGGGAAACAGGGGCAATGAAAATCGGGCACAGATTACGACCTAAACGTTGTTAAATTTTATTTTACACATCATGAAAAGGCAGAAAAGCTTTTTTACAAATTATCTCAAAGCTTGGAGCCCTAAATGCCCTCAACACTCTATTTTTTTTTATGTATTGCAGTGTGGTATTCGCTTTTAAAAATATAGAGAATTTATTGAAGCTTCCTTATACTGAACTAGGAATTGTGTCAAATTCTTACATCTTCCTACTCTACAGTCTATCTCAGTCATATATTTAAATAAGAAATTAGTATCACTAATTTGCATTTGTACTTTTATATTATAACAAACATATATTTCTTGATGATATGCAAATATTGGTTTATGATACGCACTTTAGGTGTGTAGGTGTGTATATGGGGATATGTATGTTTTGATTGTTCTTTTGTCATTTGATGGTTTTTAAAGGTCATACAATTTTGATAGTTCAGCAGAGTTTTGACATGAACCAATTTTGAATATTGTCAAGAGATATATATTTTTGGATCATTATAAATGCAAATGAAAAATAGTGAATATAGTTTAATCAATAAAATGTAATATTGTTGTACATTTTCCTATTTATTCAGCCCACCTATGAAATGGACCCAGCTACATGATAAACTACTTGTATGGGAAATTTTGCTGATGCAGCCGTGGTCCAGCAGAAAAGCATCAACTGAAAGAGGAGAAGTATGGTTGAGGATAGCTGCTTCATCGAATTCTTTGCAATCTCCAATTTTTCGTGTGAACCAGAGGTCTGTGCGTGACCAATATGCCGTTTTTGAAAAGAAATACAATAGACCATGGGCCGAGTGCCAAAAATGTGAAATTTTAATTCGTACCTCGGGGAACCAAAAAATAACCTCACTAGCTACTAGTATATGAGTTACAAATAATAAATATCTAGTATGCCAATCGTACAACTTGCATATTAAAGAGAGAAATCGAACTTTAACCGACTATTTTACATGAAATCAACAAATTCTTTTGTCGCCATGAACAGCACGCTTAGAAAAATTGACCAATCAGCGCAGTTTTTGTGATGCCGCGAGCCAATAAGAAAACAGTACATGGTTTTCATGTCTAATAACATTTGTAAACAATGGCGACTGGCGAAGCCAGAGCGCCAGGCATGGCAGAAAAAGATATTTGCATTATGCATGTTGTAAATAATTCATCAGGGAAGTTAACCGCGTTTACATACACTTCATGGTGTGGTTTTCTTACGTATGCGGCAAAGTGGAAAAAATTGAATTGCAATGAGGCGAAAATTGCGGTCGACTCGACGACAAGACTTGGATTGCGTCTCGAGTCAGAGAGTATTATCGTAAATATGGATGATCCCGAAGCGTTTTTGCCAATACCAGCACATTGTAAGTTCCACCGAGATTGTTACAATAGGTTTTGCAATAAATCTAAATTGGAAAGAGAGCAGAAAAGGCAACTGGAAAGGGTCAAATCTACAGTAGAAGGTAGGAAATGACTGCGTATTTCATTCACTGTATTACTGACTGTAAACAGTAGTGTCCTGTTACAGTGAACCGAAAACTATGTTGGCCGTGTTGCTCTATTTTATTTGTTTGTGAAGCACTAAGGCCATCATAAGCTAGAGAAACAGTTACATTGTATTAAATTGATGAATGGTACAAGTTCTGAATCTTCTGATCAGATTTGAAGTGATAAATTTTGGGACTTTGACCTTTGGGTGTTGACGGAATCACACCTCACAATATGCATCAGACAATGTGCTCGACTGTGTGACAAAGCTCAGGGCGCATTTAGTTTTGAGTTTTGTTTTAACTTGAATATATAAGTAAATATATTAATTAGCATTAAGAATTTTGCTTTACATAGGGTGTCACCAATTTGCCAAAGTTAAAGTTATTATCCTGGCTAAGTCTTAATGTTTAAGAAATGTTATTTGTGTTGTTATCTTGTGTTAGATATTAAAAGCTAACCCTTGAAAAGTAGCATAAATGCCACTGTGTTGATCAATGTGTATTTTATCTTCTGTCTTCTGACCTAATTCAACCGATAGCCGGGGTGTTTTAGATATAGTACATGGGGTTAAAATGACAAGAAGCAGTGGCATAGGAAGATCAATAATTGGGGATGAGAGGGGGGAAGGGGGCTTTACTCATCTTCCAATACCACTGCAAAGAAGTTTGTCCAAATGATGATGTTCTTGCTTTATACTTTGGCAACCTTGTATACTGTACTTTGATTTATGATTATTTAAAAACTTATGAAAACAGCATTCAATTGTTGTTCACTCCAGTGTGACATACTTGATATTATTTTACCTGTCTATTAAATGCCAAACAATTTTCAGCTTGTCAGTAGGAAAGCTTTGCATCTTAATGGTTAACAAACATAATCTGACAATGTTTCTAGTCAGCTGTTTAAGTTGCAATGTGTCCTCAGCAGGGAAAGGTCTGCAGCTTCACATTTGGGTCAACTCTGTTGTTTTTGTTGCTGAAGCAAAATTTGAAGATTCCGACACGGTACAATACAATGCAATATGATATGATACCATACCATACCGTATGATATCATACCATACTATAGGATACCATACTATAGGATACCATATGATAGATACCATATGATATGATACTATACCATATGATACCAAATGATACCATACCATACTACAGTATATTATTACTATATTATGTAATAACCAGAGGTCATTCCAGCTTTTAATTGTTTGAGAACCATGATCTGTTAGAGGACAGATGCACAGCTGATGCTGTTTCAGTGACAAGCCAGTCACAGCATTTCAGAATTATCAACAGCTAATGGCATGCTTTGCTTTGTATAGATCATGATCACATCAAATGGTGTACAAAAGTCTTTTTGTGGCATTGCAAAGCTTAATATTTTGGCAAAAATTTTCCACTTTATTATGTAAGACAAATAGATAACATTTTGGTGTTGTCTGTTCAGTTATAGATACACAGTAGATGTCATAATGTGGTAAGAACATCAGTGACCCACTCGCCTAGGATGTTTGTAGGCCACAACAACTTGCAGCAAGCCAGTAAAATCCACAACTTGCAGCTAGTCTGTGGCGTTCCTGGCTGTGTAATTGTATGTTGTTCCTTGAACAATAATCATGCTTGATCTGTAACATATTTTACATGCAGATAATGATGATGAAGAGCCGCCTGAAAAGGAGCGAAGATTAACAAGATCGCAGACATCAGTTGGTGCTCCTGAAAAAGGGCGTGAAAGTGTTCTTCCTCCAGTATGTGTTATTTGCAAAAAGACCAAGTACGTTTATAACAAGAAGAAAAGGAATGCTGAAAAGCTTAAGAAAGTAGAAACATTTACAGCTGGAAGACTTCTCGAGGCAGCCAGACTTAAAGAACGGCATGACATCCTCATTCATTTAGAAGGGGCAGGAAGAGATCTACCAGCTATAAAGCCAAGGTATCATCATAGTTGTTATATGGATTTGACAAGATTCTTGTCAAAGCCACATAAGGAGGCTGCAGTCAATACCCTCCCATATGAAAAAGCTTATGACACATTCTGTACAAGTATTGTTGTACCAAAAATCATTGAAGCTAAAAAGATATTGTTGTTGACATCTCTTAGAAAGTCATTCATCAAAATTGTTAAAGAGGTTGAGGGTGTAGACACTTCATACAGGTCGGCAAACTTGAAGAACAGACTGGCAAAAAGTTTCCCCCAGCTTCAGTTTACGCTAGCAAGGTCTCTTGGCTATGTGGTTTACTCTGGAGCTGTTGAAGCTTCAGATCTTGTAAAAAGTGCCTTTGATGAAATGTCTTCAGATCAAGACAGTCAGGAAAGTCAAGAAAGTCATGATGGTGTTCAGGCTGATTATACATCTCCCACTACAACCAAAACTGATTACGAAGTATTACGTACCAACTACATGTCCGCAAAAATTGTTAAGAGTGCTGTTGAAAATTCTGTATCAAAATTTTCCACGCCTTGGCCTCCTACTGCTGAAAACCTAAATGTTGATATTGCCAAGTCCCTTGTTCCACACCAGCTGTTTAACTGGATTGCCTGGACCACAGGGCTAAATGATGATCCTCAAGCTGATACCTATGCGACAGTAGAAACAACAGAAGAGAAAAAGATTTTGTCCATTGCACAAGATATTATGTATCTCCATGCAAAAGGTAGAGTGAGTACTCCAAAACATCATGCTCTTTCTATGACAATAAGGCATATGACAGGATCTTCACAGATCATACAAATTCTTAATGGACTTGGTCATTGCACCTCACACAGTGCAACACTAGAGCATGACACTGCACTAGCAATGGTTGAACTTTCACGTGGCGAATTCCCCATTCCCAGTGGCATCAAACATGGACAGTTCACAACATTGGTTTGGGACAATATAGATTTTGGGGAAGAAACCTTGTCAGGTAAAGGTACAACACATAGCACTAATGGCATCATGATACAAAGGGATATACATGAGGACATTTCAACCAACCCTGATCCAGAACTTGTAGCAATTTCCAAGAAGAAGCAGAGATGAGTCAAAGCTCCATCAACAAACCTTGAACCTTATTTTGGCACATCAAGAAGTAAAGACGGACCTGGCTGCATTGGTA
Organism: Muricea muricata; assembly: GCA_963855995.1. Taxonomy (NCBI): domain Eukaryota; kingdom Metazoa; phylum Cnidaria; class Anthozoa; order Malacalcyonacea; family Plexauridae; genus Muricea; species Muricea muricata. The sequence goes on along the minus strand of OY979716.1, from coordinate 48,839,169 downwards.
AATCAGTCGACATAACCAGTGACCCATATGATGCATCGCGACTTAAACCAAAACTTTTGGATCAAGCTTTTGTACTAGCACGGATGGATGCCGCAGATAAAGGTACCAGAAAGATTCCAAGTTGGACTGGTTTCAACACTCAGTTAAGTACCAGTATTCCGAACCAATCAGTCGTAGGCTATTTACCAGTTATTGATGCAAGCCCGACCGAGATGGACACTGTGAACACAATTTTAGTTCGCAGCATGAAATACGCTGACCTTCTACATCTGGCTGAAATCGTTCTCGTATTTGATCAGGCGATTTATGCAAAAGCAATGAAGATCATATGGGAAGGTAGTAATGAAGAATTTAGGAGGCGAATTGTTGTGCGTCTTGGTGCGTATCACACCAAAATGTCCTACTTGGCATGTATTGGTATTCGATACAAAGATGCTGGTTTGTCAGATATTTTTGTAGAATCTGGGTTGGTCGCAAGTGGCTCACTGGCAGGAGTTATGAATGGAAAACATTACAATCGAGCAGTTCGAGCACATAAGATTGCAAGTGAAGCTTTACAGCGTCTTCGATTTCGACGCTTTCTTGATAGCATCTCAGAGGAAGAAGCTCGGGACATTCACGATTTGATGGCCAATTTAAGTTACACATACTCAAGCGAAAATCGCGGTGAACTTTCTGAAAACCAGCAACTAATTAGGATGCTGGCAGCATATAATCAATTCATTGAATCTGAAAGTCAACAAAATAGTAACTTTGCGTTTTGGTCTTCCTACATTGAAATGGTTGGAGAGCTTCTATTGTTCACAAGAGCAACTCGTGAAGGTAATTGGTCACTGCATCTTTCAGCTGTTCGAAACATGCTACCATGGTACTTTTCCTATAATAGAATAAATTATTCACGTTATCTCTCAGCCTACTACCTTGAGATGTGTGATCTTCAAACTACGCATCCAGACATCCACGAAAAGTTTGTATCTGGAGAGTTTTGTGTTCAGAGGCAAAGCAGTCATGGATTCGCTCAAGTTGAATGCGATCTAACAATTGAACAAACGTGCAACCGAGACTCAAAAACTAAAGGAGGATTAACTGGGTTCACTCAGCATAAAGGGGCAGTGCATCGATGGATCTTGTCTCACCCAGCTCGAGCTGCAATCACAAACGAGTGCAAAATAATGGCTGGTAAAGATGATGGCCCTCGAATCAGGCGAGAACTTTATACCACTAGAATAGCACAGGATGAAGAAGATGTCCAGAAAGTCATCAACACAGTTAATACGATAGCGAATCCGTTCGAAGAGACTGAGACTGCATTATTACACCTATCATCTGGAGTAGTTGCAGAAAAGGATATTTCGTTAGATTTGATGAAGGCTAAAGATATTGGCGAAGAAATGTTTCGGGATTTTTGCAAAAATCGACTTCAAGCAACGACCGTCGGTTTTTCAGAACCCCTTAAGAAAAGAAAAGTTCTTACTTTCGGCGTAATGGGAAAGAAGAAAACAACCAAAGCATCAGGAAAAGAAAGAACTCTTAAAGCAGACAGAAAGCTCTTTGCTGAATTGATGCTGGTAGGAAGCACTCGAAAAGTACAGTTAGAAGAGATGCTTAAGCATCACCTGGGACCTTTCCCGTTGTCAATTTCTTCAATTCACGGCGCTCTTGTCAAAACCAACAAAGCATCGCTTCTTCACCATTTGGAAGGTCTTGTCAAAGATCCATTTGTTGAGAAGGTTTCTCAGGGCAGTGTGTGGGTCCTTGATGGAATGGCTATATTGCAGCAGCTTAAACCTCAAGATGTGGAAAGTTTTGGTGACTTGGCACAACTCGTGTTTAGCAAACTCATTCGCCTAGCTGCGCAATATCGTAGTCGTGAAATACATTTTGTCACCGATCGCTATCCACCTATCAGCATAAAGACATCCGAACGTAGTCGTAGAGCAGAATCAGGAAGTGAGAGAATTTGTATTTATTCTGAGAAACAAGCAATTCCAAAACAATGGAGTAAATTCTTGTCCAATGGTGTAAACAAAGAAAGTCTTATCGAATTCTTATTTGAAGAATGGAGAAAGTACTTAGCTGCAAGCTACCAAGGCATATCAATCTTTATCGCCCATGGGTACGTTTGTCATGCTCTCCATGTAACTGGTGACGATGTAAATGTTGTACCAATACCAAGTCTCAGATGTGACCACGAGGAAGCAGATACGCGTATGCTTCTACATGCTTACTATGCTGCTGATCACGCGGAATCGGTCGTAGTCAAAAGCGTCGATACAGATGTCTTCATCATTTGCCTTGCCGTATCCAAAGAATTTACTTGCCAGTTGCTTTTTCACACAGGAACCGCAGCAAATGTACGAACGGTAGACGTGCAACTGGTGCGAAAACAAATTGGTGATGAGGTAGCGAGTGCAATGCTTGGACTACATGCCCTTACTGGATGTGACTCAGTTAGTGGTTTCTATGGTAAAGGTAAAGTTAAAGGAGCAAAACTGATGGCCGGTGAAAAGAATTACCAGGAAACATTAGGAAAGCTTGGAACAGAACCAGAACTTTCTGAAGATATGTTTAATCACATACAGAAATTTGTATGTCACCTCTATGGGCAAGCAGAATGTGTTGATGTAAACACAGCAAAGTGCAATTTGTTTCGTTTGGGCAAGCATTCTGATGAGCTACTGCCTCCCACTAAGGACTCCCTTAGAAAGCATGTGATGCGTGCCAACTATCAGGCTGCTTGCTGGAGAAGAAGTTTGGAACAAGTTATGGATTTGCCAAACCCAGTCGGTCATGGTTGGAAGGCCGAAGACGGAAGTCTCGCCATTGATTGGTGTGATTTACCTCCAGCTCCTGATACCGTATTAAACACTGTTCAATGCGGATGCAAAACTAGAGGATGTGGCTCAGTTACAGGTAAGTCCGAAGTCCAAACAATTTTGTTGTCAATTCAAATGCAAAATATTCTGTTAATGACTCACAGTTCGTTCTTCGACATTTTAGGCGCTGGCTCAAATGTTTGTAGCTGTATTAAAAGCAATTTGCCTTGTACGCAGTTGTGCCAGTGCCAGAATTGCGCAAACAAGAAGGGAGATCGTGATGACTATGAAGATGTGTCCTCAAATGATGAAGACAGTGATGATGAACTATAAAAATGTCAGCGTTTTGATTAATTTTAATGTTACTGTTTATTTAAAACTTTCCATTGTGGGACTTAGGGCACTTAGGTACACTTTAAGAGTGGTTTATGTATTTGTATGTACAGTAATATAGGATATGCGGTAGTATCCAGGTGTGTCTAGGCTGGAAAATATTATCACCATAATTATCTCTAATATATCCACTTATTTCACGAAAGAAATTTAATAACCTTTCCTTGTATTTGGGAGCATTGTGTTTAAATTGCAGCATAGTAAGCCCCTGTATATACAGTACGTGGACGTCCTAGCCTACTGTATCCCCACTCCCCATCTACGGGGAGCAAATAGAGATATTACGGTATATAAGTATTTTAAAGAACTGACATCACCAACATTGTTGTTCGGGGCCAGTTGCTTGAAACTGGTTTAGCGCTAGCCTGAGGACCAAAGTTAAGATCTCCTACATTTACTTTGAGACTTTACAAAGAAAATTTGAGTTGACCCAGACAAGATTCCCGAAGAAACATTTTTAAGGTAAAAAATAAGCACTTGGAAAATTCCCTTTGAATTTTAATTTAACGCAGGGTTAAGTTAACGCCGTTGTTGATAAACATTTTGGTCTAAGTAAAATATTTGAAGAGGGGTTACAGTCCGTAATGTAAACAAACGATTTGTTTACATTTTGAACTGCTTTATTTGCAAAACATGAGTTACTAACTGAATATCTGAACTCGTACATGAATATATTAACCAGTGTTTCGATTAAAAAAAGTTAGAAAAATGCGAAATTTGGACAGTATTTATATTTGGGAGTCCCCATTTGTTATGAGCAGAAACGATGCGCAGGACGGACTGTAAGCCCTCTTTAAGAAATTGTCATTGTCATTCTAATTACCTCAAGGCAAAACACCTATATGTATCAATTCATTTAAATTTGGTTATAAATTTGTGATATTTAGGTAGAAATGAAATGTTAATAAGGCATACAGATAGTCCTATAACTTCTACTGACTTTCAAAGGGTTTATCTGTCTGTAAACAAAGCAAATATCAGCATTGCGCAATCCAATATGGCGACCAACGACTGGCGAATAGTTACGAACATTTGATGGGTTTATGATTTAACGTGCACGTTACAGACTTGGCATACATGAAAAAAATAACAGTCAATCCATGTGCTTAAAGTATCAAGAAGAATTTTTTGGTTCCCCGAGGTACGAATGAAAATTTCGTTTCTAAGCACATTTTTGGCACTCGGCCCATGGCCTACAAGAAGAAAGTCCAATATGAAACTCTTGCAAGTGGAATATCATGCGAGGAGAATGAAGTAGATCTTGCCATGGATGAAATTGTCTCATTGTTTCATGAAGCTGACATAGAGCATGAAAGAGTTGCAACAGAGAAGAAGAAAAAATTCGAGGAGGAAGCATATCAGGCAGCTGAAATGAGACAGCAGTCCCTTGAATCATTTGGTGAAACTTGCAAGAGGTCTGGGTCAGCTAACTCTGAAGCCACAGGTACCAAAAGAAAGAGAAGTAGTGGTTCAGATATGGTTTTGTATTTGAGTGAGAAAACTGAGCGAGAGGCTGAGCTAAAGAAGAAGGAACTGGAAATAATGAAAGAACAAGCAGTCAAAAATCTTGAATTAAAAGAGAATTACATGAAACTTAAAAAAGAAGCAATGGGGAGGCTGCTCAATATCAAAATAATTCTATGATGAATCAACTTGTTGAATTGCAAAGGGTTCAACAACAGCAGTTTATGCAGTTGATGAGGCAGCAGCAGGAGCAAAGTTCATGTATGATGGTCCTATTAAATAAGTTAACATCTCAAAAATGCCTACTACCAGGCAATAGTTACTCAGAAATTGTTTTCATGTTGCATTGATAACAAATAAGAGTAGACTTACCTACAAAGGTATTTATAATTGTTAGTTCATATATGTTCAAGTTAACTAATTTTTTATTTCAACTGTTCATATTTCACAACAATAGTGCAACTTTTAATTTTTGCCACTATATATATTGTCAATGAAGTGTTATTTTTAAGAAGAATTTACTATGAACATTGGTTTGTTTTATACCTTTATACAAAATACTCTTGTACAGTGGCTGGGTCAATACCAAAATGCTTAGCTGTTAGTGTGCCATATAGGCATGACCGTGCATTTTCCAAAAGAGCACACACATTATACATCTTCCCCACTGCACTTAAACACACTTTAAAATTTTTTTAAAGTCCAGAAATTTAAAGTAATTGACTATATCACCAAACAAACAACCACTCAAAAGCAATTCTCACTTGACTAATAGATTTATTCCACTGTTGTTGTCGTTCTGTAATCACAGCCCCTCTAAAAGGGCACTGTAATTGCAGTCTGAGAGGGTAGGCTGGATCTCCATATATGCACAAGACATCTCCTTGGGTGTTTAATGAACACTGCTGTAACTCGTTGAGGATACCAGATTGGGCAAGCATTGCACTGTCATGCCGCTTCCCTTCCACGGGACCATACAGGTTAGCTATCATACCTGAAGGGGTTGCAATGGATTGAAACTTCATAGCATGGATCTTCTTGTGCCCATTACATAGAATACGTTCATGTTGACCAGGTCATGCAACAGGCCGGACAGTCCTGTCAATAAAACCCCAGCAGTTGTCTAAAGCTGCACCCTTCTCGTGTATAACTGCGGCAAAAGTTCCTAAGTTTTCTGGTTGCAACCAGCCCTGGTCAAAATCAGTGAGCAAATGCTGCCATCGCTCATGAATTATATTCATAACTTGATTTGAGATCATGCACAACTGAGGTTCAGGCCTGGCAAATCTGTAGACACATCTACATATCTGCAAGGATATGCAAACCTCTTCAGGAAAATACACAGCCCCTCAATGTCATCGACTTTTATGCCATTATAACATTTCATTTCGTCAGGCAGTTGCAGTATGTCAGCAAGGTTGTAAATATAATTTCTGAAGAATCAAAACTCTGTCAAACATTAATCATCTGTCATTTTATCTAAGTCAAAGCTTTGATAACGCCAAAATGGTACCATAGGGCTCTTTGGCTTTGTTAGATCGTATAACAGAGCAAATTCTTCATCATCTATGGCATCCAAAGCGTGAGCAAATACTGTAATATCTCAAAGACTCCGCATTTTAAAATTTTATGAACTCTGTTTTCATTTCAAATTTTCCCGCTTTTATGCAAAAATCGTGATCACGAGTGACAACACAACGTCTAATCAAGTTGCGGTTGCCGTTCTCGTTGTCCCAGCGTAAGGTCTCTAATGGATGCTTGTGCCTCATACTGTAGTTAGTCCCAAAGTTAGAAATGTTTTTCTCAGGGTCATAAACGCTCAGAGTAGACCGAGCAAGCTAAAATTTGGGACAAAACTGCAGTAATTTCGCCGCTTAACCCAGGAGCGCCATCTTTTCAACCAGAAACACAGAATGCTGAGAATAAACCTGTTTATCAAAATAATAATATCCACTCGGTTACCGTGAATCCGACTATAAATTTGCATGAAGCGCAACAGCAGGACGAATGTATTTCAAACACTTTTTACTTAAAACTTGAAAAGAAACCAAGACCAGGTATATAAGAATGGGCAGATAACCCTGTTATCAAAATTTTTTGTATAATTATGACCGATTGTTTTTACATAATGGTTTACTGGTGCATTCTCGCCGCAAACACTACTCTTATCCCGATCATGCAATGGACCATTCCCCAATTAGACAAACTTTCAAATTGGAAAACAATTTTAGCACAGTTGGAAAGAGCTTCCTAAATTTAGTGAAACTGTAAAGTTAGGTTGTAAAATATTGTAAAAAGTCGAAAATATAGTAATGTAAAGATTGCGCATTTTGTATACTTTTGTATTACACGGGAAAAAGCGTTACCACATTTCCACATAGTGGTAATGCTTTTCCGTCCGTAATTCAAAAGTATACAAAATTCGCAACCTTTACAGGACTACATTTTCCACATTTTAACATATTTTGCAACCAAACTTCACAATTTCACTAAATTTAGGAATTGTTTTCCAATTTAGAACTTTGTCTAATTGGGGAATGGTCCATTGTTATCCTGCAATCTATGGGGCCAAAAATTCTTGACGGTGTGCATGATAATCCGTCCTGTGGCCATCTCGATTCAGCCAAAGCAAAGGAGCGAATTGGCAAAAGATTTTATTGGCCAAATTTGTATGCCTCAAAATCACATACAACACTGTATAGCTTGTCAGCGCCATAAGTCACCGCCAAATCCAGATAAAGTGCCCATGAAAACGATTGCTGTTAATGAGCCTTCGCCTTTTGGGCGCTAGATTATGTGGGCCCTGTTTCAGAGACAGCACAAGGAAACAAGTACATACTTGTTGTCATGGACCACTTTACGAAGTGGTGTGAGGCATTCCCAATGAAAGACCAAAAGGCTTCTACTCCATTCCGATTCAAGGGTCAAACTGTATAAAGTACTCTGATGCACAAGATTTGTAATATTATGAGCGTAACCAAAATGTGTACAACGGCATATCACCCATGCTGTGATGGCCAAGTTGAGTTGCAAAATCGCACGTTGCAAGACATGATTGCAAATTATAGGTCCACTGGAGCCTGTTTGCATAGAATACCAGCAAATACTAGTCTACTGGGTTTACCCCATATGAATTAGTTTTCGGAAAAATTTCTCGCATCCCTCTAGAACTGGAATTTGGGTAACTATTGCCAATCCTAGTACCCAAACAGAGTATGTGAAGCGTGTCAGAACAAATCTTCAGAATGTATGGCAAGTAATAAAGAAGAATTTAGAAAAAGTGAGTTCAGCCAGGCATCTAAAACATGACAACGATAAATGGAAACCGTATGCAGGTCAGACAGTGTGGGTTAAGCGACCAAAGAAAGGAAAGTTTGGCAAGTAAGCAGGCTGGGGGTGACACATTTTGTGTGGTCGAAAGATGGTAAAACAATGGCAGTTCATCACGATAACCTTAAGTTAGGCTATATAACGTTGGATGGCAGGCGAGTTGTTTCCCTTGGACGTGAGTCGGGCAATTTCTCGGTGATCCACAGCATGCCTCAACCATAGATATATCATATACACTAGATGGTGCATCTCACACTGTGTGCAGGCGAAAATTGAAGCTGGTCGCAAGTGCTGGTCATTTCCACAGAGTTGACATAGACCATGATAATTTGTGTATTTTGTATTGCAGAAATGGACAAGTTGACAATAAATCCTCTTTTATGCAGCTAAAAGGTATTTAATTCACAAATCTCTTCCTAAACACGAAGTTCAGCCTGTTACATATATAGCATATTATTTACTGTTTAACAGGTATACTCAACGTAGGGGGTAAAACTAAAATTGAAAAAAAATTTCTGATCAAATTTGATTAAATTTCATTGTGCTCGGAAATTTTGTCTTCAAGCTCTGTTGTATATATTCTGCTAGCTTTTGAGTCATGATTTTGATACTGTACCTAAAATAACGATGGGCACGGCGAGCTGAAACATTACGTACGGTAATGCACAGTAAAGATTAAAACCAAGCATACTGTGAAACTCTGTAACTCTAAAATATATAAAGGGTGCTATTTTTCTGCAAAAAGTTGTTTGGAGTATTTGGGTAATAAAAATATGTGTTTATATACTGGGGGTAATGTGGCAATGCTTGGGGGTTCAAAGATTGTTTTGTTAGCTTCAAAAATGCTTAAAACAATAAAAGCGCGCCCAAGTGTTCATAGACCGAGCTTAACTGTGCCTAACTGCTAGGGTTTATTATCCCACCGTACTAAAGATCCTAACCCATTTAGGGACAGACCATTAAATTTTTGAGGGGAGGGTTGGGCAAATACCAAAAAAAATTCGTGCGCTAAAAAAATACGGAGAAAAAATATCATGCACAAATAAACAAATTTAAAAAAAAACGAGCAAGTTGTTTAAGGTCACTGTTGTTAAATCCCAGATGATATATTGGCAAAAATATCTTTGTATTATTAAATAGCTCACAATGTATGTATCGCATGTATTTCTGTTTAAAAATGGCCACCTCGTCATCAAAGATCGGGTAGCCATTTTAGGGAAATTAACATTAAATTAAAATGAGTTTTTTAAAAGTGTTTCTGCAACGTTAATCATACCAGTAAAGCAAGTTATCATTTATCAATGTTCAGTACTGAACTACTTGTGTATAATTATAAGACAACATGAATATCAAAATGTATATAGAAAACAAATAAATGGAAAGATACAAAAGTCATAGTAATTTTAGCATATTAAGTCAAGCTCAGCTTATTCCCCAACTTCTATGCCTTCTTCCACACCAGTGTATATCAACTTAATATAAATGTTCATTACTGAACTGGTATATAATTTAATAGTGCAACATGAATGGCATAAAACAAATAAATTGAAAGATATATGTGGTATACCGCCTTAAAAGAGAATTAGAAGGACATATGTGTGTGTGAAAAAAAATCTTGCTATGGAATGTGATAGAAAAGAAAAATCCGACTTTTTTAACTGGCACGAAAAAAAAAACACACAAAAAAAATTGCCCCACCCTCCCCTCAAAAATTTAATGGTCCGTCCCTTAGTTGATGAAAGGTAATTGTACACTGATCGTGCCTTGGGATATTCTGTGTCATTGGAATATGGAACCGTGCCTTAGAGTACCAATAAGCTTAGCTAACCATGCGTAAACAAAATACAGCAAAGCTTTTTGGACAACTCTCGTTTCAGAAAGTACATTATTGTGGTTTATACAAAAAAATTAAAAAGGTAGAAAGCCAACAAGGAACAGTTTGGTCGACATGTTTATTGTCTTGCACGAAAAGGTTAATTTTATATTGTATCAATTGCTTAAAACTCTACAGCAAGTATTTACAAACATGTGCTTTCAATCCGCCATCTTAGTTTTTCCCCCAGTCCCCTCTCTCTATCTTTAACTCATACCTAGACACTACATCTCTCCCCAAGTTTAAATATAAAGTTTATAACTATAACAAAGTGCTATGTCCCTCCAGCACCACAACACAACACAACTCAACGTAGAGTGTTGGGCTATGGGTGTCACTGAACACAACCCTCGTTTGGTTGTAAAACAACATTAACTTATACGGATATACTATACAACTTATCTTTAATCTGTTTCGTCCGTTCTCATGTCATAATCTGAATGCCACCTGGGAGGATTTCGCTGTCTTCTTAACATTCTCTCACCACCCTGATCATGTACTTCATTCTCGTTTGGTCTTTCTTCTTCTCGATGTATTTCTTCTTCTTCTCGATGTATTTCTTCTTCTTCTCGATGTATTTCGTCTTCTTGTTGAATGAGAACATTTTCCCCTAGACCATTCTCTTGGACCACACCGCCCCGATTCACTGGCAATACATCCTCCTCATCTACTGGATGCTGTCTGGCTACTTCCAAATCACTTTCCACATCCGACAATTCATCAGGAATCAATCTTTCCTTTTCTCTTCCTTCTTTTAACTTCTTAAACCAGGACGTATCCTGTTTGACAACCTTGTGTGCTGGATGTTCTCGTACCACTACCAACGTACTGCCATTCTTACGCGATACAACATATGGTTGTGGATCATAACAAGGAATTAGTTTTCCTTTTCGCTCATTCTTCAACAATACTTTGTCGCCAGGTACAATCGGACTGACTTTAACATAATGTTTTTGATCAGCATATTTCTTTGCGATAGCGTTTTGACTTGCGTCACGATCTCTAACAAGCTTGTCGTGAACCGGTGGCGGTGGAAGCTCTGGCAAGCGTACTCTGTATGGTCGTCGTTGAAATAGAAGATTAGCTGGACTTTCACCTGTAGTTGAATGGGGAGTTGCTCGATAACTCCTCAAGAATGTGTATAGTTCCTGTTTCCAAGACTTACGTTCGATAACAGCTGTCCGTGTAACTTTCTTGACCATACGATTAAAATTTTCCACTAAACCATTGGCACGTGGGTGTCTCGGAGTAATAAGTTGATGTTTGATTCCCATGAGCCGGCAATAATCGTTAAAAGTCTTAGATGTAAAAGGTGGACCATTATCTGTTTTAATACTGATAGGAATTCCAAATGAAGATAAAATTCGATCAAGCTTTGGTAGGGTAGCTTTTGCGGAAGTCGACGTAGTGATATCGATTTCAGGGAAACGGGAATACTCGTCAATGACCACCAACACATATTCGCCCGATGGCATAGGACCGTAAAAATCCATGGACAGACATTCCCAAGGACCTTTGGGTAACGTTGTGGACTTTACCGGCTCTTGTGCTTCTGTATGTACTGTGGCTTGACACGGAATACACGTGTTTATGTACGATTCAACCTTCTTTTCCAACCCCGGAAACCATACTCGTGATCGGAGGAGTTGTTTGGTTTTAACTAAACCTTGGTGTCCTTCATGTGCCGTACGGATGACTTTCTTGTGTAACGATTTAGGCAAAACTATTCTCTGACCTCGAGTGATGACGCCATGCGCAATAGATAACTCGTCAACTATACCCCGGTAAGGTTGTAAATCTGTATCCGTTTTTCGAAAGTCAGTTCCTTGTTGCAAATGTTCATAAACCTTACTAAGGGTACAATCTTTCCTAGTTTCTCTCTGAATATCTTCAAGACTTAAAGGTGCTGGTACATCTCCTTCAACCACCCAATGAACATGGTACTCTAACTCTTTCGACGCCACCCGATCTGCTTTGGTAGAATGTGCCATGGAGAGAGGCTGCCGCGATGTATAGTCAGAAGGATTGTGCTTCCCAGGACGATACACAACACGAAAGTTAAAACCTTGTAGTTTTAACCGCATTATTTCCACACGAAATGGTCCCGGGCGGCGAGGATTGTTATACAAAGAGACTAATGGCTGATGGTCTGTTACAACCGTAAATTCATGACCCAACAAGTACAATTGGTTTTTAAGACATCCAAACTGAATTGCTAATGACTCTCGCTCAATCTGACCATACCTTCTTTCTACCGACGTAAGAGTTCTGCTATTGTATGCAATTACTCTTGGTGCCGTTTCCCCTGACTTATACTGAGCTAGTATAGCGCTCACTCCAACTGGTGATGCGTCACATATTACTTCCGTTTGAAGGTTAGGATCGTAATAGTTCAACAAAGTATTCTCTTTTAAGCTTTCTTTCAACTGTTCGAAGCAATCTTGGTGTCTCTCTGTCCATGCCCACTGAGCATCTTTCTTGGTCAAAGAGCGAAGAGGGTCAACAAGAGTAGCGTAATCCGGAATAAACTGTGCCGAATAGTTTGTCATCCCCAAAAAAGACCGTAATTGCGCTACATTTGTTGGAGCACTGATATGCTGTATTGCCTTCACTTTGTCTGGATCAGGTAGAATTCCATCTTTGTTGAAAACAAGTCCAAAGAATGTTAGCTCGGACTGCGCAAATACACACTTACTTCGCTTAAGTGTCAAGCCAGCCTCCCGAAGCCGCTGGAACGTCTCAGACAAAGCTCTAAGGTGATCTTGATCATCAGTTCCTGTGACCAAAATGTCATCATGAATATTACGAACTCCCTTGATTCCTACAAGCAGTTTGCGCAGTTCCTCATGAAAAATCTCTGGCGCTGAGTTGGTACCAAAGTTAAGGCGGCGAAACCGCCGAAGGCCTGCATGTGTTGAAAATGTAGTTATTCCCCGACTGTCCTCATGGAGCTCCAACTGGTGAAAACCTTTTGCAAGGTCCAATTTGGAAAAGACTTTAGCCCCATTAACATCATGCCGTAAATCTTCAATTGTTGGAATTACATGCCTTACTCTCTTAATGGCGCGATTTGGTGCTCCCATGTCAACACACACTCGTATATCATCCGTACCCTTCTTGGGTGTTATGACAATTGGCGAGACCCAATCGGTGGCCGTCTCAACTTTCTCTATAATTCCTGCTTTCTCCAATCGTTCTAGCTCAGTATCTAATTTCTCTCGCAAGTGGAAAGGAACTCTGCGATGTTTCTGCGCAACAGGTTGTACTTTGTCGTCAATATGCAGCTTGACTTGTACACCCTTCAATTTACCGATACCGTGAAACAGATCATCATATTCAACAATTAAACTGTCTACTGAGGTAACAGGGGAAGTTGATTCTGTTTGCCGGACTGATGGATCTTGCTTTTTCATAGTTGAATTTCTTTCACTTTTTTGGCTATTATCACATGCAACACGATTCACAATCCTGAGAATTCCTAATGCTGTGGCTGACCTTAACCCAAGAAGTGACCCTACGTTATGGGTTCCTTGTACCACATAGATATCAGCAACATCATACTTCTCACTGTTCAATAATGTAGCAGTAAATTTTCCCAACAATCGCAAAGGTGATCTGGAGCCAAACGCATAGAGTCGAGCTTTACATTTTGATAACTTAACACGGGACTTAATATGAGAAAATGTCTTTTCATCCATAATATTGACATCTGCACCAGAGTCGACTTGAAAACGAACCGGATGATTGTCAACTGTAACTGTTACATGACTGCGGTATTTCTGGTTACTTTTCACTGATGAAACCTGATAGCTGTCATCATCAGTGTCACTATCACTTGATTCAACAATGTGTCTAACTTTCTTCTTGGATTTACACACCCGTGCAAAATGGTTCTTGACACCACATTTCCGACAGTCTACACCAAAAGCTGGACATGAACGCCTTCCATCCAAATGGGGCCATGACCCACCACAACTATAGCATTTCTTGTCAGCAACCTTTTGTTTGGATTGCTCCTGGTTCTCTGATTTCACAACCGAATCATGTTGACGAACCTTTAGAACCTCCGATTCACCTTCCATTGCCATTGCCTGGTGATCTGCCAACTCCATTGCTCGAGCTGCCTTCAGTAAATTATCCAAACTTAGATCTTCCCTCAGTGCCTTCCGTCTCAGTCGATCTGAAGTACATTTCTGTACCACTTGATCTTTAATTTCTCGTGCAGTATCATGAAACTGGCATCTACTAGCAGCCTCACGAAGTCTTGTGACAAACTTATCAATAGGCTCATCTTCTGCTTGAGTTAACTGTCTAAAGCTATATGTCTCAAAAGTAATGTTGATTTTTGGCTCAAAATACGTATCCAATTTAGCTTTTACCTGTTGATATTCTACATCTTCTTCAGTCTCAAGTGTATAAAAAATATCACATAACTGTGACCCACCGTAATGCAATAGAAGAGCCTTCTGCCGTTTCTTATCTTCGATAGCTAAGGCTACAAACAAATTTTCCAAACGAGTTGTCCACTTTTTCCATTGTAATCCCAGTGATGAAGGGTCCAAACTTACATCGAAAGGCGGAAATTCTGGTAAAGAAGTAGCCATACGTCCTTCGCATCAAATAAATCACTCGTCGCCAATTTTATATTGTATTAATTGCTTAAAACTCTACAGCAAGT